>APFE031593979.1:48461-69021 GCA_000404065.3 Pinus taeda | reverse complement strand
TCAGTATTTTCCATTAATGAAATGAAGTATTATTTCCACTGCATATTTGTGTATATGGTTATATCGGTAATTTGTTGCGTTCCTGTTTAAATCCGGATCAAGGCGGGTATACCTTACCCGACCTGTATCGATCCCCAAACCCACTTCACCCATGGTACCCGTGCGCGTTCCGAACTGCTGTCTTTCGCCTGTTGTCTGCCCGAAGCCTGAATTCGTCTGCACCCAACCTCTACCCGTCTCGACGGGTATAATCGCTGCACCTTACCGAATTTACCCGCTGCGCCAACCTGCTACCCGACCTCCCTAGGTCCTTCTTCGCCCGGCTCTGCGGGCTCATATGGTTGCCTCTCCAAGTGCGCACTCCATATTGAGTCAAGAGAGATCGATGCTCCAATGGTCCTCAGCACTTGCCTTTATATAGGCTTAGCACCGCCATTTGAATGGGGGTGTCGGTTGTGAAGCCGACCCCAAGGTTATAACATTCGAACCTTCCTTGTAATAAAGCTGATGTATGTTTTTATTTGAACCACCATGTCTACTCAATAGTCAAGGCTCGGCTTACCCATAAGGCAAGCCGCCCTATATGTGGGTGAGCTCTCCATATTATCGTTCTTTATGGTTCACCCGCCCTTTGTCGATTCGAAGTGTTGGAGAGGTGCGCGCCTGGGCGGGGCCGCATTTCCGTGCCGAATTCCAAGTCGTCACACCCTCCCCCACCTGAAGTCATTGTCGTCCTGATAATTCCTGCCTGTTCACGGACTCGTCATTCAAACCTTGCAATCTTCCTCTTCCACTTCCACAGACAATCCTCCGTTTCCCATCTTTCTTCTTCCGGTGCTCCCTTCCATTTAACAAGGTACTCTCGTCTTTGGTGGCAACCAAGGCCTGTAGTGCGATAGCTCAGTATCTTTTCCAACTCCAAACCTGGCCTATCCACTATCCCAGCTAGTCCTCTCGGGGGTTCAGCTCTCTCGGGATGGTCTGAGTCAAGCCTGCACTTCTTCAACTGACTCACATGGAAAAATGGATGTGTCATGTGCATATGGTGCAGAAGCTCCAGCTTGTAAGAAACTTCCCCAACTCATTTCTCTACACGAAATGGTCCTTCGTACTTGCGCTGCAACTTGGCAGTAGTCCCCTTGGCGGGCTGCCATTGCTCCCCGTTAATTCTGAGAAACACCATATCCCCCTCATTAAACTATGCCTCCCGTCTCCCACGATCAACAAACTTTTTCATCCTCCTTGCAGCTTCGTGCAAGCGCAACCGTGCAAACTCTAAGGTCTCTTCCCATGCCTTCAAGAATCTCTTCGCATGACGACTCCTCATCCGACCTGTCGTCTCTATGGTATGCGGTGCCACTCGCATCTGTCCATTTACCAACTCAAATGGAATATACCCTGTCGCGGAACTCTTTTGCATATTGTAGCTAAGCTGGGCAATATCCAAGAGTTCAGGCCAATTTTTCTGATCCGCCATGACATAGTGCCTCAAGTAGTCCTCTAGCAGTGCGTTGATGCATTCGGTCTGCCCATCTGTCTGCGGATGGTAACTCGAACTCATCAGCAACTCCGTCCCAACTATCTTGAACAATGTCGTCCAAAACCTTCCCGTGAATCGTGTATCCCTGTCACACACGATACTCATTGGCATACCCCAATACTTCACCACGTTCTTGAAGAACAGTTCGGCAGTGTGCTCAGCTCCGCATGGTACCTTCGTCGGAATCAAGACGGTATACTTGGAAAAACGATCGACCACGACCATAATCCCATTATACCCCTGAACCTGCGGTAGCGAGACAATGAAGTCCATAGAGATGCTTGCTCATGGCCTCTCTGGAATAGGTAGAGGCTGCAATAGTCCCCCTTGCCTTTGATGGTCTGATTTGTCCTGCTGACAAATGATGCATGTGTGCACATACTCCTCCATTTCTTCTCGCATCTTCTCCTAGAAGAAACCTCTTTCTAGTAATGCCAAGGAACGACGCTGCCCTAGGTGTCCTGCCCACGGAGAATCGTGGCATTCTTTTAAGAGGTGTCTCCTAAGACCAGATGTCTTTGGAACGTAGAGTCGGCTCCCAAAGAACAGGTAACCATGTCGTAGGAAGAACTTGCGGGTCTTCCCTTCCTCTATCTATTTCACTATATTCTGCGCTAAGGTATCGGTCTCCAAGCTCCCCTTCAGCCTACTCCGCATCTCTTCCGACATTTGAATTCGACTCCTACTCCTTTTGCCCGGTCTTCTCCCTCCAATGGTGCGAGTTGTCCCTTTCTACTAAGGGCATCCGCCACTGCATTGTGCCTGCCGGGACGATACTCGATAGTCATGTTGAATTCTGCCAAGAAGTCTTGCCACCGAGCTTGCTTTGCCGAAAGCTTCGGTTGTGATGCGAAATAGCTAGCTGAAACGTTGTCAATTTTTACAACAAAAGGCCTCCCCACTAGGTAATGCCTCCATATGTGAAGACAATGGATGATGGCAATCATTTCCTTCTCATGGACTGGATACCTCCTCTCTCTCTCCTGTAACTTCCGACTCTCGTAGGCCACCAGATGCTCATCTTGCATGAGGACTCCTCCTATGGCAAAATCAAAGCATCTGTGTGTACCTCGAACGGTCTCCCAAAGTCAGGTAGCTTCAGTATCGGTGCCGTAACCATCTGTCTCTTCAACTCATTGAATGCCTTTTGGCACTCCTCTATCCAACACCACTTCTGGTCCTTCTTTAGCAAGTCTATTAGTGCTGATGTTATTTTAGAGTACCCCTCTACGAAACTCCGCTGGTAGTTGGTCATCCCCAAAAACACCCTCATGTCATGGACATTCTTTGGTTCAGCCTAGTCCTCGATAGCCTTTACTCTACCTGGCTCCATACGTATGTACCCCTGTCCAATGATGTGCCCAAGGAATGGTATCTCTGTCTGAGCGAACACACACTTGGACTTTTTCAAGAACAACTGGTTCTCCCGCAGTGCCTTAAAAACCATTGCCAAGTGTTTCTTATGATCCTCCATGTTGTCGCTGTAGACCACTATATCGTCCAGGCATACCACCACGAACGAGTCCAAATATGGTCGTAGGACATCATTCATCAAGGTACAGAATGTCACGGGAGCGTTACATAACCCAAACGGCATAACAAGGAACTCAAAACTGCCATACCTTGTTACGATTGTGGTCTTCTTCTCATCTCCTTCGGCGATCCGCACCTGATAGTAACCGTGCCTCAAGTCCAGCTTGGAAAACACCCGAGCCTTCGCAAGCTTGTCGAAGCAATCTGCAGCCAATGGCAAAGGATACCTGTTTCTTATCGTCTATTTCTTCAATGCACGATAGTCATAGCACATCCTTAGCTCATTGCTATCCTTTTTCTGCTAGAATAACACTGGGGCTCCATATGGGGACCTCAAAGGTCTAATGAAACTGGCATCAGCTAACTCCTTTAGCTGTCGTCTCAATTCCTCCAATTCAGGTCCGGACAACTGATAAGGTGCTGTAGCCGGGGGTTCCTTCCCTGGCTCCAGCTCAATGTTGTGGTCCACCGCACGCCTTGGTGGAAGTTTCTTTGGAAGCTCATCGGGCATCAGATCTGCATATTCGGCAAGCACATCAAAGATCTCGGCTGGAACAGGTGTCCTTTCTTCATCTCCGTCGACCCCTTTGCATACCACCGCATATGTCTCCACGCCTGATTCCTTCATGGCTCTTCCCAAACTTAGTGCAGAAACATGCTGCACGTTGACTTCCTTTCTTTGCCTATGTGTGGGCAAAGTCCAAGTCTGTGTCTGCCCAACCAACACCACCTCATCGCAGAAGGGAACAACAATGGCTTTGTTGCCCTTCAAGAAGTCCTGCCCAAGTATCACGTCGAAGTCATTCATTTCCATCTTAACGCTTGATATTGTATTTGCTTCATCACATCTCTATTTTTTGTATATTCCTCCACATTACATGCCAACATGCCTTCGCTTTCATTTTGACTCGGTCCCATTCAAAGCATATTGCTTCTTAATAATTGTTCCCATGAAAATGACAAAAGAAAATCATTGTGATTATTTTTGGCGATGCCATGCCTTCCTATGTTGTTATGCCATCTTTTCCCCATAAGTCAAATGGTAAGCACATTTTGTATACAAATGTTTTTGGCTATGTATTGTAATGTAGTGAAGCACAAAGTTTGATATTTTTGTCAATCTTGATTTCTCATCTATTTCAAAGTGGGACACACTATTTTAGACTACAAATTTAAAATGTTTTTCCTAAATTTAAAAAAGTATTTTTGTAGTGTTTTTTGGCAAATAAACTTTTGATTTAATGTCGAAATTTATTTTGTCTTTAACAAAATTTTCTTCTTTAAAATGAGAATAGAAATCCATGCATACCCTCTCCTCCCCTTGGTTATTTAAATACCTAGGTAGAGCACTAGCAATACGAGACATAACATTGTCACTGCTAGTGTCAAGTCACAATGCTCACCAAGAGAATGATAATTTACAAAAATAGTCATTTTTTAATTTTAAAACGATTTGTTAGGTACTCACAAATAAGAAAATAAAAATGCACTCCACCAAGGATATTATGGCCCACCAATATGCAACTAGGCCAATTAGAAAATGAGAAATTATTTTTTTGAAAGTTGTAAAATTGTTTTAATAGCTGAAGAAAAAGCTTAGGAAAGAAAAATCTTTGGAAAAAAACACAAAAAAAGAACTTGATTATCTACAAGAAAATATTTGAAATTAATAGACGGTCGTTGACCTTTAACCATGAGGCAAAAGATCTCCCCTGAAATAATAAATTGTTTAATTTAGAATATTATTAACTCGCCCACCTAGGTTGTGCATAAAGCGATCATCAGTCTTCGATATTTTCCTATTCTCTAGTCGAGGTGGAATAGGTATATGTTGCAGGGACGCTAATGAAAAATGCTTTCTTTAAAATCATTCTCTCCCTTTTAAACAGTCTTTCACTAAATTTTTCTTTCAAAATGTTTAAAACAGTTGGGAATAGAGTCAAGTCCCCATAAATGAGTGAAGCCATACATAATCCCTTTTTACACAATAACTCTCTTGTGATCCATTAAGCCTTCAATGTCATAATTTTTATGTATTACATGGAAACCTATTCTTTATATACAGGGCACGTAGAACTACATCAACCCAAAACATCAATTTCACATTCTTGAAAAGCATCATGGAACATACCATATTTAAGATTGTCCTATTCATTGTTTCAGCTACTCCATTTTTTTTGGGATTACAAAGCATGGTCTTTTTATGTTTGATCCCATGTTGGTGAATATAGTTTCGAATTCATTTGAAGTGTATTTTTTTCCATTATCAGTGCGACTAGAGCCAATATGAGATTGTGTGTCATTTTCAATCCATGCATGAAAGTTCTTGAATGTTTGAAAAGCATCATATTTTTTCTTCAATAAATAAACCTAACGCAATCTCGTGTAGTCATCAATAAATGTCATCACATATTTATTACTATTTGCAAAGGAACGAGCATTGGACACATAAATCGGAATGAATGAGTTCAATTTTTCTATGTTATTTGGAATGAGAATCATGAAAAGATTGTTTGTTGTGCTTTCCTAAGATACAAGCATCACATTGCTTAAGTTTCCTAGGAATTGTAGGCAAACTAGTAACACCACTTTTCTTCAACATATGAAGGTTTTGCATAATTCAAGTGTCCAAATCAAGCATGCCATAAAAGAATTGATGGAAATGTACCTTCATCATAATGAGAACTTCATGGACCGGTCTCTGGCTCTAATGACAACCGCCCCAACTTGATTACAATATCTTCTATACCCGGCTCTCTCTCCCTTGGATCAGGCATTTATAGTGAGAATGCCTATACAGGCGCCCAACAATTATAAACTGAACTCATGCTGTAACTGCAAATTTGTGTGAGGATATCCATATGCACAAAAATGACGGAAATCCTTACACTTAAGCTGTCATCAAATTAAAAATATTCCGCACACGCAGTTGGAACATACATACCCACAGTCCTTCAAAATAAAGACAATGCATATAAAGCATGACCATTGCACATACAACTATGCGCACAACAATTTGAATACACATTACAACCCTCACCTGTAATATTACAACCATACGCCCACCATGCAATTAGCGTTGTTTATGAGTTGCGACTCAAATTCTAAACGTAGGTTTAGCTGCTTGTTCAATGCCACAGCGTTCCCAATTTAAATCCATACCAAAACCCGCATATTCTACCAATGGCTGCACAGTCTTTGTGAATTACAACAACACACAATACATTTCAATGGGAAAACGCGCACGCACAGCACATTAATACGCACATCCAATCTCCTGTTATCCACACCACTTTAAAGATTTTTCTCATTCAAAGGTGAAGCTGAGACAAAATGTAAACTCATGATGTGTTGACGGAACTGTGCAGAGGTCCCCCAACAGCCTTCCCGGTTTCTGTTTTTTTAAGAATTTACGCAAAGAATTCCCTTATCCCGTGTCTGTTTCTCGATGGTTTCGGCCCATCTTTTACTTGTAACAATATCTATCTCTATGAAATTACACCAGGCCTATAATACAATTCCATGGAAAGAGCGCACTTATAGCAGTTATTAAAATCAGTCTTTTTTCCTTTATTAGCAATACAAAAAAACACAGTCTTTATATAAGTCCACATAGAAGATCTAACACAACAATTACATAGCCATATTCATAATTCATAATGCGCCTTCTCCATTCAAGACACTGGTTCTTTTTTTTTACATTAAAGAGCTGCGCATTCTACCTTACTTTCCTCCTGCTTACCAACACAAATATACTGGAGTTCTACATGAGAGAAGATTCTCTCCTTGGCGGCCAAGTTTAACAACTTTCTTTTTTTTTATCATCCATAGCTACTTTATTAGAAAAGCAATCACAAACATAGACAACTAATCTAGCATGCCTTATTCTAAGCATATCTAGAAAAGATGGGATGTTTTTTCCTCCCTATCTAGTTTCTAAATTTAACTAAAAAAAACATAGAAACAGCAGGCAAAGGATCCCACTCCTTTCCTGTAAATAATCTTTTTGATCTTTGGAATAAATCAAAAGATTTTTCCCCTTTAGTCACATGCGCCTGCATCAGACTCCCAATGTTGAAAATGATCATGATCTCCTGATCATGCATTTTAGTCCTTGTTGTTTTCTTCCAGGGTCCCACACTTTGTTCTGCAACCATCCAAATGCTTTATTCCTTTGTTGCCACTGCATTTCTGTTGTCCTTTCCTCCATCTTCTTCTTTCTGGAAATCAGATTCAAGTTCTGATTGAACTTACTTGCTGCTATTTCTATTTTCCTCCATTTGGATTGTTGCATCATCAACTGCCATATTTCTTCAATTTCTATGTCCAGCTTGTTGTTGCTGTTCCCAATTTTTGTTAATTCAGCTGCTACCATAGATTCTCCTCCCGCTGCCACCATAGATGTTGCTACCTCCCAAACTTCCTGCCCCTCTGCAACATACTTTGGCTCATTCCCTGTAAACACAATCAAATTGTTAGCATTAAAATCACAAGACCCATTGATGTTATTTGTCGGTTCAGTCAACAAATTCTTTTTCTGCAGCTCCAAGTCTTTTTCAGGACTCAAAAAATTTTCATTGGCTTTCTCCCCAGCTTTCTCTGGTAATATTTCAGCATGTTGATTTGTATTCGCCATGAGACTGTCAGCTAGTCTCGCCTTCTTACCATCTTCTGCTTCAGGACTGTCCTTCATGAAAACTTCACTGCCTTGTTTCCTCAACAAATTAACCTGTGCATGCGTTCTTTGTCTCTCCAGTTCTCTTCTCTGAAGATCTAATTTCCTGTACAATTCAATAACTTCATTAGGAGTAGATTTTGGAAATTTCACATAGCCTTTTATACCTTCAACGACTCTGGAGCAATCATAAGCTAGTTGTTCTCTTTCTATACCAACATCCTGATTGATCTGAGCAACCTTTTGTACATCCATCATCTACTCCAAATACTCCTTTCCTCCAAACAATAAAGTTTTTGAATCAGTCTTCTGGCCTGGTACATCTTCCTGCAAAGGCAACAATGTATCATTGACACCATCCTTTCCAAATTTGTAGGTGTTCCTCTTCCCATCATGCATGGCTGATCTGTCATATTGCCAAGGTCTTCCAAGCAATATGTGACACACGTCCATAGGCATCACATCACAAACAATTTTATCTTTATATTTGCCTACTTGAAATTCTACCTCACACTGTTCACTTACCAGCAGTTGATGTCCTTTTCGAAACCATGACACTTTATACGGTGTTGGGTGCCTCATTGTCTTCAGCTTCAATTTCTCTACTACTTCTATAGAAACCAAGTTATCAGTGCTGCAACTATCAATGATCATCTCGCAACATTTCCCTTCAACTTTGCATACTGTCCTGAATAAAGTTTTCCTGTGTGGCGGTTCAGTCACCTCCTTTGCTGACTTAAGTAAAACTTTATTAAGTACCAGAGACTCTCCGCTTTCTGGTGTATCCACTTCTTCTGGTGTATCCACTTCTTCGGCCCATCTTTTACTTGTAACAATATCTATCGCTATGAAATTACACTAGGCCTATAATACAATTCCATGGAAAGAGCGCATGCATAGCAGTTACTAAAATCAGTCTTTTTTCCTTTATTAGCAATAAAAAAAAACATAGTCTTTATATAAGTCCGCATAGAAGATCTAACACAGCAATTACATAGCCATATTCATAATTCATAATGCGCCTTCTCCATTGAAGACACTGTTTTTTTTTTTTACATTAAAGAGCTGCGCATTCTACCTTACTTTCCTCCTGCTTACCAACACAAATATACTGGAGTTATACATGAGAGAAGATTCTCTCCTTGGTGGCCAAGTTTAACAAATTTCTTTTTTTTTTATCATCCATAACTGCTTTATTACAAAAGCAGTCACACACATAGACAACTAATCTAGCATGCCTTATTCTAAGCCTATCTAGAAAAGATGGCATGTTTTTTCCTCCCTATCTAGTTTCTAAATTTAACTAAAAAAACATATAAAAAGCAGGCAAAGGATCCCACTCCTTGCCTGTAAATAATCTTTTTGATTTTTGGAATAAATCAAAAGATTTTTCCCCTTCAGTCACATGAGCCTGCATCAGAACTGTATGAAATGTTTTCTGCATGAGCAGAGGTACCTTACAACTTCATAAGTCTTTCTTCTTCTATCCTCGTCATGACAAGTGAGTGATGTGCCGCTTTTCAGACCTCAACCTTTCCATCAAAAATATGAATGGACTGCCCTTGCTAGTAGATGTGGACCAAAGACAACAAATTTATCCTCAACTCCGGGATATATAAAACATCATGCATAAGAAATCCTGGAAGACTAGGCAGTTTGAGCCTGATGGTGTCAAGCCCTAAAGGCTTGAGTTTTGACTTGTCTGCAAAGTATACTACTCCATCCACATTGTCAGTAAATTCTTCAAAAAAATCTCTCCTAAAATTCATGTTGCAAGTTGGTCCTAAATCAAGCAACCAATCATCTTTCCAAGAAGAAAATGAAGCATTAAATAAGTCCTTAGTTACTTCATTATTACAATGTGCCACAACATAGTGAGTGGGTGTGGGGCGTTTACCTTTCCCTTTTTCATTGGTTTTTCCGTTGTCTTCATTTATTTCCTTTTGAAGTCTCCCCCAAGGAAAATTACATGTGGATGCATCATGACCATCTCTATTGCAATGTATGCAATGAAGATCATATTTTTCTTCTTCGAACTCTCTACCACCCCTGCTTCTAAAATTCCTTCTTCCTCTTCCTCTCCGGCCACCTCTTCCTCTGGAAGAAGCTTTTGTTTGATTCTTCTATTTATGTCTAAGACACGCAACATATTTAGAATACTGAGGAGTTGTCTTCTTCCCAAATCCCTTCTCTCTCTCAGCAAACATCTTCTCAATGGAGTCAAAGATAATCTCCTTGAGGTTTCCACTTGCTTGTAATGGTTCAAGGTAATTTGAATAAGTGGAATATATTGCCTCAACATAAGCTATGAGAGGAATGTCTATTTCAAAACTAGTGGTTTTTATATCGTGCATAATGGATCTTACTTATGACGCTAAAGCAAGAGGGTCATCATTTTTCAATTTGAGACTAAAAGATTTAATCATCAATTGGACAAATTCAAGTTCAGAGTGTGATTCATACAGTTCCTTCAACTTCTTTGAGGCTTTAAAATCATTTGAAATTGGTGAAATATGGTGACTCACCTCTTCATTTACAAATACTGCAATCAAAGCATAGGCCTTGTTGTTCTTATTTTCCCAAATGAAAATATCCTTATCTAAAGTGGCCTTTGCAGGTTCATTATCTCATTCTCCTTCACAAACTCGTCTCCAAAACTCCTTGAAAATGAAAGTGCGTTTTATCTTCCGTGACCATTCAGGATAGCTCTCTTTTCCTAAGAGAACTACCCCAACAATTGATATCAAGGAATGCATTTAAAAGTATGTGTACTATGTAAAAAATGTACTTCTTCTAGCAAAAAAATGCACTTATGGTGGTAATTTTGTAAAAAAATACAACTCGTATATCTATATAGATACACACACACACACACACACACACACACACACACACACACACAATAGGTTTATTATTTTGGGGAGAGTTATATAGGGGAGGGAGTACATGGGGGAGGGTTATATGGGAAGACATTATATGAGGAGGTGCAAGAGTCTTTGGTATGGTTCATATGGTTGTTTCGTATGGGTCGTATGCCAGTATGGAGCATCGGTGGTACAGAATTTTGGAGGAGTATATAACTGTTGGGAGCCATATCTATTATGAGAGCATTCAACGTAACATAACCAAAGTGGTATGGGGAGGCCCAGTGGTATATAAGGGAAGAGCGATGTCACAAGAGAGTAATACACAGCAGTATGGTGGTATGCGAAGAGGAAAGAGATATGATACCACAGTGTCAGGTGTATATTATAGAAGTGTGATACGAGGAGTAATACACATGTGGGAAGATTGGAGGTATATGTTATACCATTTAATAGTCCAATGGATAGTCTCATGTTTTTTTGCACACAGACATGCAACCAGTGTCTGGAGAGTGAGGGAGCAGTATCAAGAGTCGAGTGGTATGGGAGAGTGGTATATGAGGGAGGTGGTTTGAAGGGCCACAATCACACCATATCAAACAATGAAACACAGTAATACCATTCTACGGTGTGATACCATTCAACGCAACACAATCACATTAACCATATCAATACCACTTTCCTTCAATGAAATGCAATGCAACACAGTCATGCCAACAAGTGGTCAATATCATTAAATATTGAGTTATAAAACACAATTTAGAACGCAGACACAATCATTGAAAAATCGGCATACCGTTCATGCAGGAGAGGTAGCCTTTGGATTTAATGCACCTTTACTCAATTGTTGTCACTGTAACGAACCTCCTGAGCCTACCTAGGAATTTAGCCTCTAGGACACATAAATTTAAAATTTTGGGTTCATTCACAGTTAAAGATTTACCCCTCCTTACAGATCTTGTCTTCTAAAATTACCTCAGCCATATTACTATTAGGCCATAGTACAGATTTCTCATTAATTGTTTTGTTGGTTCTCTTATATGGAACCATAGATTCATTAACATATCTGATGTATGTGATCAACCATTAAACTTGTGATGGTAGGCACCCTATCAAAATATCTAGGTAAATCTCTACCAGCACTAGTGGAATTTAATTTCATGACCATTGTAGTGTACACTACATTATTGACCAGCATTTCATTCACATGCATACTAGTTACACTTGCCACATAGATACTTAACCCATTAGTCATAAAATGGTAAACATTATTTCCTCAATTGGTGAGTATGCGTAATTAGATATCACTTTAGAGAATTACAAGCATACCATATCTCTGTAGTGAATGTAATATGATCAGGTAGAGAATCCATAGTCATCTCACATATTCATACATAATCTCAGCATAAACCATGTTAGTATATATATAACTTCCTGCCATACTTCCGCTACTAACTCTATTCTTAGATGTAAAAGAGGTCATATGTACAATATTTCCATCACTTTCATAGTAATACATTAGCATAGGTAATCTAATTATGTGTCAACCCATTTAATGTACTTCTACAGATAACTTCACACTAGAAATCTGAATGCAAGTCAATCATGAGAAATCTAATGTTGTGAGACGAGTAACAACAGCTAATTACCCTTATTCCACCATTTCTCATATACATTAAATGTCACATACATAAGACAGCAATTATTTCCATATATATAAAACCTCATCTATACAACTGAGCTACATGGTTTAGCGATTTCAACAGTAGGAAATAGAGATAAGAAATCAACCATGAGAAAGTCTGAGCTAAATTATCTAACTTCATAACAAGTAAGCATTAATATAGAACCCATACTATGCAAGTGAATCTTATCAGAGTAGAGAGGAACACTGTTAAGTATATTAATACATAAACCTATGTAATTCACGCGAGATTATCATGGTAAGGAAACTTAGGCAATCATCTCATAGAAAAACTTGAACAATAACATAAACATATGAAACTATTTTCATAAACAAACTAGAACTAACAGAGAGAGAGAGAGAGAGAGAGTAAGAGTCATCATAGAAACATTTCACGAATTTGAAGCCAACTAAAACCTCACTTGCAGGGAGGAGCACCACCAAATAGCCATGAATCACCTTTGATTCCCCATGAGCTGAAGATCTTGCCAAGGATCAATTGTCCTCAATTGATCAATGCACTGGGTATTTAATACCATATTTCATGATTTAGTTACCTTTAGTGGCATCCCTCTTTTACGGATTTTTCCAATTGCCTAGCTTCTTTTTTGGAAAAGCTCATATTTATCTCCTGTTACACAGTAATTTGTCACTATTGGTCACCATCCCTGCTACCCTTGCTTTCGCACATAGGAGGACGCAGTTATAGACCTGTGACCAATGACACAACTTAAAAACACTTGCATTGGATTCTCCTAAGTATGAACTTCAAAATCCCTGAAGACACATTTTGAAGATTAGCCCTAAAAAGTACCCTTTTTCCATTAGCGCGGGTCCACAGTGTCTTACCCGCGCCAATGACTCAGTTCCTCCAAAGAGGGTGCGCCCATGGACGCTCTGTCACAGAACAAAGCCCGCGCCACCCAAATTTTGTCATGATTTTTGGCCAGTGCGCACTGAAGTGTTTTTTCCTCCATTTCTCATGCAGTTCGCTGGGGAAAAATCCCATGGAAGTGGTCGAGTGTCGTCTTTTTATCCATGACAACCCAGTTCAGTGGCTATTCTGGGACAATTCCAAATCTTCAGTAGGTGTCCAGATACAATGCATACTTCCTCCTCCTCCATCTATAAATGACTGTTACCCTGCATTGAACCAACTAGTTTTGCTCGAGCTAAGGTGAGTGCTGAGATTATGCTGGACTGATAGTGAGAATTGAGAGCTATAGAGGAGTTATGCTGCCAAAATATTGAGAGAGAAGAGGTCACTTTGCAAGGCGTATTTAGCTGTTGGCCCAGTCAGAGGAGGTTCAACGTCAGGCCTCTTTGGTTGTAATCTTTCTCTTCTTTTATTGATTAATGAATGACTATTATTATGGTTCCAATCATGTGTCTTCTGATGATATTTGAGTTATATCTTGTCTGACCGATATATAATTGCATATACTGGATTTTACGCTTGTGTTTGTATTGTTCTTTGCTTGTGCAGGTGTCCGTTTACGTGGAGCGTAAGGATTGTGACCAGCCAAAGCTAAAGGACGGGAGCTTCGTTTCTTCTACAACAAATAGCGTTGGATTCCAGGTAGATCATTCTGATTGATCTTTTGATTTATGCAATTAGGAACCTGCGTGTAGCATGTGTGATTGTTGCTAGACCCGTGTTGGGCTAGTGGGATCGCCTCTGTCCACAGAGGGGATTTACCAGTTCAACAATTTGGTGACTCCACTGGGGAGCTTGTTGATTGTTTTTTGTATTGTTTGATTTGTAAATTATGGACGGAGTCTGAAGAGCGGCCAGGTAGCCTTCGAAACACTCCTACTATGCAGAAGTGAAGTAGATCAACGCCACTTCAGTCGATCTCCGGTTCAGTTTACAAACTGAACAATCTCAATCTTGCCTTGCATGTCAATTTTTCTCTCGTTTATTGGTCTGAATAGTTTCCTGGGTTAGATTTCTTGCTATTTTGTACTTGCTGGCTCTTTTTAGATACTAGAAACCAAGCCTGGAACCACCCGTTCTGTCTTTTTGCCTGGCAAACTTCGTTAGCGCATTTTTTCTTTGAACAGTCGCGCTGGTTGGCGCTTGTTGCTCTCAGACAACTCGCGCCAATCTCTGTTTAGCGCGAGTTGCAGACTTACAGTCATGCCACACTGGTTAATTTTTTAAATTAGTTTGTTTGTCAGTCTCTTAAGCTTGGATCTGTGTTTTTTTGCTCTTTTCATACCTCCTAGAAGTGTTGGACTGTTATTTGGCTGGTGGTTCTTTCCATCCTTCAGTTGTTCGCCTTTGTCCATCGATTTTACATCTTGGCCCTTGTGGCTTTGTTATCGAGCCTTCTGTCGGATTTGTGATCTACTGATCCAGTCATTTTATTGATTGATTTCCACATTCTTCTTGTAGTTGTCTGAGTTTTGCATTATATGCTGCAAGTACCTCACTTCTAGCTTGCTTGTTTTTACCTGACTTCATTGGGACTTAGATTACATAGTTCTTTGAAGATCTTGGTGTTTTCTTTGCTTTGCTGGGTTATTGTTCATGTTTCAGATCTGGTTTTAGATTCCTTTGAGTGAATTATCTGTTTGTGCATATCTCTTGAAATACGTTAAGTGCATTATACTATTTTCAGAAAAAAGAAAAAGATTTTTTCTTTTCATTAGTTAGCATTTTATATTAATTTTTGCTTTTAAAAAGAAAAGAAAAAGAAAGGATTTTCCTTTCTTGTTATTAGCTACATTAGGATTTTTTTGATCGTTTTGTTTTTGTGAACCTCTCAACTCTTCTGTAGCTAGAATTCATCCAACGAAACGAATACAATTTTCGCATGTAGTTGCATTTAGGACATTTCAAGAGACCACATACGGTAAGACCGGAAACTGAGACTTAATCAAAGATAAACCATAAAATGAACTCAATGAACCTAACAACGCATTGAAACTTAACGCTCACATTCTAGAGGTCTAGGTTAGAGACGTGTTCCGGTGTCGTTAAACCTGGTAGTTTATCGTTGAGTGGTTGGGTGATTCCTCCACGGTGAAACGATAGGTGCCAGTACGAACTGTGCTCCCACGTACCGTCGAGTATAAATTGGGAGACCCCTATAGGCTTGCAACCTTTGATCCTTAGGAAGCCAAGTCTGCCGCCCTACAAACCGTATTGCACTGAACACAACATTCGGGAAGATTGACTGCAGTCCGAGAAGTCCTTGGTGTTCATCCGATCGCCAAGGTAAGCAGTTTTACGGATTGTTTGGCAAACCCTTTTACCTAGATTTCCAGAGTAGTCAGCTTTTGATCCTTTTCAGACTGTCAAACAGAAAAGGTGTAAGTGAGCAGCTTGTTACTTCGTGCTCATTAAACAATCGAAGGAGACTAGAGTCATCTTTTCGTCCTTTTCTCGACTCTTTAAAGATGAAAAGGTCAAGTCAAGTGTCTTAAAATTTATCTTGCCACGATCACATTACCCAGTTAGATCTTGTGTACGCTAGCTTGAGTAGGATTTCGTTTTGATATGGCAACCTTTCTAGGATTCATCAACCTAAGTTCCCCACCTGATGGGAATGTTGGTCGTTTCCCTTCTCCTGGAAATGCTGGTGCTCTTTATATGGCGACATTAACCCTTCCGGAGTTAACTGTATGGTTATTTTCAAACTCTGTGGTCCCTACTGGGTTGGTTGATACTCCATCAGTCCCTCCACCTACACAACATCCTGTTGAACCTAAGGTGGACCCCTCCCCTTCGACACCTACTTCAACGTCTCCTTCTTCTACTTCGCCTGGTGAAAGTCTCATTTCAAGTACCCAGGTGGCTAAGAAAAATAAGAAGAAGACAAAGAAGAAGAATTTTGCTAAGGGAACGGTTACAAACACAATAGCGACCACAAGCACAACTGTTGTTCCATCACGGACAACAGAAGACGGACTCCTTCCCACTCCTCCGCACAAGGTTAAGTTTCCTTGCAGATTATGCAAGGAAAACCATCTTCTTCGTGATTGTCCTGGTATTCCCAGGATCTTAAGAATATGGTCTCGTGATCCGGCCTAACCTTCATCGTCCACTGAAGCTCACGGCGATGTTATCGCATCCGTTGGGAATACTAAGGGAAAAGGGAAGATTCGATTCCCTTGCAAACTTTGTGAAGGCAATCATTTCCTTCACCTTTTTCCACTCATGGACAAAGCCTCCTCTGTTTTGGAAAGTCTTGCAGCTCCCTCACCCCAACTCCCCGTTGGGTATCAGCGTCTTTCTGCAACTGCAGATTGTCCTCCTGCTGACCACAAGGTTGGTTTACATACCTCTCTTGTTCAGTCTCCTCTTCCTGAACCTGGCTCCACCCAGCCTATTCCCGACCAACCATTGGTCGGCGATCATGTCAGTTCGAGTTTACCACCCGTTGACCAACCTGTTCTAGAAGAGAGTCATAAACAAGTTCTTCACGTCTCATCAGATTCTCCTGAGTCCGCAAACGACCCGCTTATCCCAACTGCTTCGGAGGGTCTTTCTTCGGTTCCGTTCGAGCAAGGGGGCAATCATACGATTCCCCCACCAAGCAATTCAGCCATCTCCTTTGATTGGAGTCACCTGACCACTTACCGCCTTCCATCCCATGTGCCTTTCCAGATTACTGTGCATGCCTATGATACGGCCCTACATGGCACTGTTTTGGATGAAGGCGCGTCGGTCAATCTCATGCCGTATACTACTTGGCAAGCTCTCGGTTCCCCGCCGCTCAGGCCGGTCATGCATACTCTGTTGGCTTTTGACGGAAGAGCATGTCCATCTCTAGGAGTCCTCCCATAGCTCCCTATTACTATGGGAGGCAAAACCGTCTATATAGACGTAATGGTTATCCAAAGTGCTCTTGGTAACAATTTTCTCCTTGGTCGTGACTATATTTATGCCATGGGGGCTATTGTCTTTTCGCTTTTTCGTGTGGTCTGCTTTCCACACGATGGAAGGATTGTCACTATTGACCAATTATCGTTCTTTAGACCTCCTGTGCCGTTGTCGCCTCCTCCTGGTTCTCATCCACCAGTTGTATCTACCTCCCCGCAGGTCAACTATGTGGTTACCTCTCCCATGCCTATATCCAGCACTGCCGACATCGTCAATAGTGTTTTGGGGGCATTGGATCCCGACTTCCACGGCTTTGACCTCCCATCGGGAGTGCCACTCCTGGAAACCCTGGCTTCCTATTCATTATGATGAAGATCGGGCGGAGCATAGTTCATTTCCCTCTGTTAAGCTCCCTAAAAAATGAAACAAGGTGTCTCGAGGATAGTTTTGATCTTGTGGCGACCTCATTAAAAAATGAAACATGATTGGTCGGAGCATAGTTCTTTCTCCTATGTCAAGCTCCTTAAAAAATGAAATTCGGGCCTGTTTGTGCATCAGACTTTCATTCCATCCAATGGTTTCCATTGTTGGCTAGAGGAGAGGCCGTTGAATACACGGTAGAACGTCGTTCTCGAAGATAGTTTTGCTACTGTATCAACCTCGTTAAAATAATGAAACCGTTTATCTAAGAGGATAGTTCATAACCATTATGTCAACCTCGTTAAAACAATGAAACGTGTGTTCGTGTTTTTCGAACACATAACCATTTAGTCAACCTTCAACCCATTTTCAATGGACTGAAGCTTGGGGGGCATATACCTCGGATTGATACACGATGTTTGGGGGCACGCCCGTTTCATTTCCCATCAAGCATAGTTTGCATGTATGCCGCGTGCTTTTAAGCTTGTATAAAAATAAAATTTTGTATAAAGAATAAAATATATGCGTGTAAATACACTCCAATGGGTCGTTTGTTATGCAGTAGATACATTAGATTACATGTGTTTCGAACAGTCGCATAGCATATAAAACACATAGTCGCGTGAGAAAAATCCATCTAGGAATAAACATAAGCATATAAAAATACAAAAACACATGGATCACATGTTATGCAACTGATACATTTGCATAGCATAATTAAAACATCATCATATGTAAAAGATCCATCCAAAAAATCAATATGTATATATAGATACATGTGTCAAAGTGTTCGCGCCCCGCGCGTTACAAAAAATAATACATGTCCCAAAGTCTATACAGCCGTTGACAGTGCACTCCTAAAAAATATGCAAAATGAAACCTAGGTGTCTAAGCACGGTTATGCTCATGATAGCATGTCGCTGCTCGTACCAAACGTCTCAACAGACGATGGACACGAGTAGACACTCCCACCGTATGCCTCTGGTAAGCTCTGGGTACATCTGCCAATCTGCCATAGTCTGGGATACCTCGAGTGAGTGCCTCGAGGTTCTGCACAAGATCATCCTCACTCTCTATCTGAGGGTCTACTGCAGGTCTGCGCACATTATGGGGCACGTCAGCTGGTCGCTCTGTGCCAACATCTGTATACATATATAGACGCTGTTAGAAAATAGACATGTATTAACAAAAAAAAATCAAATATATAAAACATTAAAAATATAGAGTTCTTACCCAGCTCCTCGTCCCAATCCTCTCCTTCAGGTAGAGGGAGGTCGGGATCTCCGGTGAAATCCGTGCCCGCATAGGGCCAGTCCTCAACGACTATCATCTGGTGTCAGAGCCAGATAAAGAACTCGGGCTTCCAGGACATCTGTTGGCCCCCTCCTCCTCTGGGCTTAAGTTCTGCCCATCGATGCAATCTCGGTTCCCTCAGCACTGGATCTACTACTATCCCTCCAGGTACCCGAAAAATCGGCAGCCGCTCTAGAAAGAAGGTCACTAGGATTGACCCATACCCAACTGTTTGTTTCCACCCTGCTTACACTTGGTAAGTTGACGTTTAATGTTGGTCGTCACCGCTAAAGCCCAATCAAACAATGTCAGATGGAGACACTCGGTGGCCAGCAACAAGTGATTCTTGCTGGCCTCATGGGGTGCCTGTATACCTGCTGCCCGGGTAATGGTAAACAAAATGACCTGTAGAACCAATCTGGGCACCGTGTTGATATCGATCTTCCTGTTGTTGTCACCAAATCGTGCATTAGGACATACTCTATCCTTCACCTCCTCGATCTTCTCTGCAGAAGGTCAACTGCCTGTCAGAATAGGACGTGCACCTCGTCGTGATAAACCGGTAATAAAATAGACATCGGAAACATCCAATTCCAATGTCTAGTCCTTCAGGCGAAACACCTGATCCTCTACATCCCAAGCATTTACGAAGAAGCGTAGCAGCTCAGGTTGTGCACGTAGGTATGAAGTATGGAAGAATTTTTTGAGTCCGCAGTCTCTCAATGTAGTCATGCAGTCATCATCCGCCAAAGCTAGGGCATCAACTTCGTTGTGCTCTCGTTCTTTCCATTCTAGCACCATTTTTAGCGAAATCCTGCAAATAAAGGACAATTTTCAATTGTTAGGTAAATATTGAAACATAATTTGAAAGAAAATTGCAAGTTTAACGGTGCAAATTGGCAAAAATTGAGATCGCGCCATTGGCGCGACTGTTTCTAAAACAGTCGCGTTAATGGCACGACCTCTATGGAAAATTTCCGCCATTGGCGCGGTCCCGTGCCAGAAACCCGCGCCAATGGCGCGGACCTAAAAATTTTCAAATCCCCTTGCAGGGAGTTAAAATATGGATAAAAACTAGAAAAAATAGAACGAAAACAAAGCTTGGGATGAGGCCTCTTACCTGTTGCAGACGGCAGCTCAAACGGTGTCCTGGATTGATCACAATCAGCAGGTGAATTTTGCACTAAAAACCCTCCAATAGTGAACTCATAAGGTAAAAAGTGAAAAGTAAATTTGTTTTTACTTTTTTACTATTTATAACACTATTTTAACCTAAAAATACATTAGAAGTGTTATTTTTGAGTATTTTGAGGATATTTTCGTGTCGAAATGGGTTTTACGCTGTTTCTTGGATGATGACAGGGTCTGGTGCAGTTCAAACGAGCTTCTTTTTAACTTTTTCAAGCTCGGTAAAACATAAGAAAATGTTACTTATGGTCTACTTTCAGCTCTTTTCCTGACCTTTTAAAACGGAAAAGATCGCCGAGTTGTCCCTCTTGACTCGTTAAACGGTTACTAAGGGGCGGTCATTTTAAGTTCTTTTATCGACCGTTAAAATATAAAAATATTACTGGGTTCTGTCGTTTCAAACTCGTTAATGGTTACGAAACGACGTGATTTTGATCCATTTTCTACTTTTTCAGGTCGAAATCACTACTCATGAAAAGTACTCCTCGGTCGTAATGATCGGGCGGTTCTTTCGGGCATCATTTTACACTTT
>APFE031593979.1:35981-47668 GCA_000404065.3 Pinus taeda | reverse complement strand
AAGAAACCGCCTCCACTTGATAGTTCATAAATCTCATTTCACAACATTGTCTCTTCCCGTCTCGTGTCGATGATGTGGGAAACATTATGGCCCACCTTCGACGAAGATCACTTCCTGTCGACTTCAACTCATTATCCAGGAAAGTGACCTAGAGACTCCCTTCTGGTACCTTGGAGCCTGCCTGCCTCAATGGCAGGTTCTTCATGTTCGACGCGAGGTTTTCATCATTAGCCTCCGATCGGATGACTCTACGGGTGTTCGACATCGGCTCATTTATTCACACGCCGTAGACTGTACCTATAGTACCTTGAGGACCATTGTCATTATTGGTGGTACCTCTCGCGTCTGTTAACAGCTTCCATCATTGGTTGGTAATCAGACGATGTTCATGCATGTTCGACTTTAGCTCACATTTTCACATGCTTGAACTTGTACTTCTGTTCGGGTCGAGGTGGAGCGCAAGACCCTGGATGGTGTCTGTTGTAATCCAGGCGTGATTTTGATACATGACTCTTTCACTGGATGGCTGCGACCATACCTGAGTCTATTCGTTGATCCTAACCAGATGGTTGCGTCCATACTACGGATCTTGATCATCATGTACTCTTTATGGATGGCTGCGTCCATGCCACATATATCATGTATTTGAACTATCATACTGTGTCTCTCAATGTAGATTCTCGGCGGCAGCTATATATGGTCTTGTAAAGCACTTCACCTCTCTCTCTCTCTCGAGGCTCATGCTTTAGGGGGCATCTGTTACACAGTAATTTGTCACCGTTGGTCACCGTCCCTGCTACCCTTGCTTTCACACATTGGAGGACGCATTTATGGACCTGTGACCAGTGACACAACTTAAAAACACTTGCATTGGATTCTCCTAAGTATGAACTTCAAAATCCCTGAAGACACCTTTTGCAGATTAGCACTAAAAAGTGCCCTTTTTCCATTAGCGCGGGTCCACAGTGTCTTACCCGCGCCAATGGGTCAGTTCCTCCAAAGAGGGCGCGCCCATGGATGCTCTGTCACAAAACAAAGCCCGCGCCACCCAAATTTGGTCATGATTTTTGGCCAGCGCGCACTGAAGTGTTTTTTCCTTCATTTCTCATGCAGTTCTCTGGGGAAAAATCTCATGGAAGTGGTCGAGTGTCATCCTCTTATCCATGACAACCATGTTCAGTGGCTATTCTGGGACAATGCCAAATCTTCAGTAGGTGTCCGGATAAAATGCATATTTCCTCCTCCTCCATCTATAAATAGCTGTCACCCTGCATTAAACCAACTAGTTTTGCTAGAGCTAAGGTGAGTGCTGAGATTATGCTGGATTGATAGTGAGAATTGAGAGTTATAGAGGAGTTATGCTGCCAAAAAATTGAGAGAGAAGAGGTCACTTTGCAAGGCGTATTTTAGCTGCTGGCCCAGTCAGAGGAGGTTCAACGTCAGGCCTCTTTGGTTGTAATCTTTCTTTCTTTATTAATTAATGAACGACTATCATTATGGTTCCACTCATGTGTCTTCTGATGATATTTGAGTTATATCTTGTCTGACCGATATATAATTGCATATACTGGATTTTACGCTTGTGTTTGTATTTTTCTTTGCTTGTGCAGGTGTCCGTTTACGTGGAGCGTAAGGATTGTGACCAGCCAAAGCTAAAGTACGGGAGCGGCGTTTCTTCTACAACAAATAGCGTTGGATTCCAGGTAGATCATTCTGATCGATCTTTGATTTATGCAATTAGGAACCTGCGTGTAGCGTGTGTGATTGTTGCTAGACCCGTGTTAGGCTAGTGGGATCGCCTCTGTCTGCAGAGGGGATTTACCAGTTCAACACACTCATTTCCAAAGAGTTGATGTTGATGGACACAATCCATTAAAATAGAAAATAATCATTTGTCGTTCATAATTTGTGGAATTGAAGTTGGTTACAATATTATCCACGTCAAGAGGTGGAATGTTTGTTGCTTGTTCCATAACAAATGTTGGCCTTAAGAGATCTTTGTGATTTGGAATGAAAGTCTTAGCTTTAAGGTGTCCTTAAAGGATTTGGATTGGGAGGAGGAGGAAGAACCCCAGCCTTTGACTCCACCTTTTAAACTTGAGACTAGATAAATAGAGGCATCCTTGGTTATGTTGTACTCTCTGAGGGATTTCATATCCTAAAGTTTCCTACCTCCATGTAGGAGTCGAATAATACCAAGAGGAGATTCCCATCCAATCTTGAATTATGGTTGTGAGTGAAGAGACCATATTTGTAGCTTGAACTTGCATATAGAGGGAACCTCCTAAGATTGGCCTCATAAAGACCATAGAGTTCGAAAAGAAATGGGGCGATGGCCTCATCTTGAATGCAGGAAGAACCTTCCGAAAATAGAGATTTCCTTTGATCTACATATCTTGTGGAAAATGGGGTTCCTTTAGATCTTCCTCTGTAAGCAAATTGTCCTCACAATGATGAGGTGAGTCTAGGTTATCCCATAATTGAACCTCAGTCGTCTCCTCCTCGACATCTGCTAATTTATCAATGCCCTGTTACACCAATGCATGCAAACCTTGATCAAACAAGATATCCTTGGCCAACACCATCACCAAGATCATGTTGTTGACATCCATGGTCGAGCTTAGCCCTAAGGTTTCTAGTGGACGCTTGATCTGCATATTGCATTTCACGAGATCAAGAGGGATTATGCCCATGTGGGTGAGACCGCAATTGAGAATGACTCCCATGGTGCAGGTTTCCTCCCTTTCCTTGCATGAAAGACCTATTCAATGCACACATGTAGCAATTGCAAATGCTCATTTTCCTGAAGTTGTTTCTAGACCTTCAGGATTTGTCTTAGTTTTTCCATTTGTAGGTGCTTCACCTAGTTTGGAAACAAAAAAATAAGCCAGCAGTTGACTTGCATTTACCAAACCTTTTCTCTACAACCAAGGCTTTAGCATCCCAGTATGGAAAAACACCAAATCCTCCCAATGAGGCAGAGGCGTGATTTCAAGCATAGCATATAGATCATCGTTTATATGCAAACAAACATGAAGCCGAGAAAATTTTCTAGTACTTTTTTTCCTTGCTTAACAATAACATCCATCCCGATTCCCTTGATCTGTAGTGTCTGGCCAACACTTCCCACGTCAATGATCACAAATGAAATTACGGACTCTTGAATGACAACCATGGTTGCAAAATTATTAAAAAAAAAAGTAGTTTTATAATTTTTTAGTAAAATTTTGTATTGTTTTTTAAATAATAAATTACATGAAAGTATTAGAAATTTTAAGTTGGTCGATCACTAGGAAACCCAACCATATCTAAAAAATTATCCTCCTAGAGAGGCATAATACATCATGTTCCTATAAGTTTAAAAATTACCATACATAAACTAAAATACGGGCCTTTTCGACAATGGAAACAAACTAAAAAAATGGGAGAAGAAGAAAATAGGGGCATAGTAGGAGACTAAATAGAGGGGTCTAATTCAATAGTTGTGACCTGGATGGGATCCTTTTTGTCACTTTGTGTGCCTCCAGCTGGGGGAGGGATGCTAAGGTGTTTCTCAATACACTTCAGCTATTGATCTAGGTCCTTCATGTGTTGGTGCAATTGTTGAATGGATTGGAGAAGATCATCTACTCTATGCTCATACTAGTCTAGGAGAACCATACCTATGATAAATTTCATATACAAATACAAATCCATGGTGTGCGTGTACTAGTTAATTCACCAACGTGTATGATCTATGTATGATACCCAATCAACCAGATCAACTACAACTTCAGTATCCAACAGGCAGTGCCTTTGGGATGTTCGCTCTCTCGGCATGGGTGCGCTCATCATAAATAGGGATGGGGTAATCTCTCTAAACTGAGTGGTGGTTTCCTCTAATCGGTGATGAAGTTCATGTACTAGCTTGACTAACTCATTCCTGGTAATATGTCTCTCCCCTATGAACATGGGTGAGCTGGCGAGGCACGATGGAATCACAAGAAACGAGACAAGGCCAAAGAACTAGAAGATGGACTTCAAGTGCCATATAGAGACTCACACGTGAGAGATTCAAGTGAGTAGGATGGAGCCACAAATGTGGCTTGAACAAAAGAGTGAGAATAATGGCTGATAGGGGAGATTGGAGGGGAGCCTACAAGGAAAATTTCCTAGTGGGGGATGTGCTGCAAAAGAAGGACAGCCACAAGGGGGAGAAAGGATCCCAAAGAGACAATGCACATAGAATCAACTAGAGTGACAACACTGAGTGGCCAAACAGGTTGTCAGTTCAAGAAATAATACTATGAAAAGGAAACCAAATAAGGAACCATAAAGGAAGAAGTATGAATATGCACAACAGAAAGGCTCCTTAACAAGTACAAATCTATTCTATGAGGCTGGGATGCATTGTCCAATGTCAAGAGATACCATAATAATTTATGCAATGAGTTATGAGCTCAAAAAAAGCAAAGTTCCTGATGAGCCTCCAAGGAAAAAGTGGCAACTTTATAGAGAAAATATCTCAAGCGAATTGATAACAATTTTCTTCAAAAATGTTGTTCAAATTGGAAATGGGACGACCTTCCTTGCTAGATTTTCACGGATGAACTAGGGACTGTTGATCCTCACCTAGTAATCTCTCATTATTTATGAATCAACAGAGCATCCCAATAATTGTTTGCAAATATTGTTTCCTAGTAATGCCCGTGGAACAAAATTCTCTAATGGCCAATATCATTAAAATTGTGGAGTTCCAGAATTGAGATTTAAGTTTCTATGCTCGGCATTTGATGTTAAAAATAGCACTAAGAAATTCCCATTTAATTTGTCCTTGAATTAAATTCTGAATTAAATTGAAATTATATTCTCATAGCAACTTGTAATGGTTAATTAAGTTAAATTGACTTAATTGACCTAGGAAATTCGAGTTGGAAGTCAATCTAGAGTCATGTAGAGTGATCCGCAAATTTTAGGGGCTTAGGTTGAGTTCTTTGGAGTTGTAATTAGATAACTGAGTCTAACTGAGTTATAGCCAGTTAAACTAGTTCTAACTATTGGAGGAACTAGTAGAGGTCTAGTAGTGGAGTAGTGCACCTATGCATCACCAGTACCACACCAGTGAACAAATGATTCACTCATAAATAACTCATGCATCTTGGTTTAGAGGAAGACCCAGCTGAGATTAGAGTTCAACGACAATGTACTATCAATGGTATAATTTTCCAAGTTGTACATATGGTGCATGCAATCAATTGAGGACCTATGTTTGGATTGTGTGGTTATGGAGAGTGGATTTCCCAATTAAATATGGGTTAATTCCTCTAGGGATCGAGCAAGGAATTAGGGGCTTGGTAGGCAGCAGAATTAGCTAAGTGTTGGCTTGAGCTGGCTTGTGAGGCAGAGAGTTGGATTGTACTAGTGCAAGAATTGTTCAAGATGAATAAGCATTGTATTTTCTTCTCAAATCTTCTGGTTAATGCAATATAGATAGTCGGGGTTTTTAATAGTTGATTTCCCAGAAAAATATTGTGTTATATGTGATTGATATTCTTCCTTTTTTGCTTATTGTTTTCATCAATCAATTTTGGTTTTCGTTGAAGAGTAGTGTGGATTCTTGTCTTGTGTTTTAGCATATCACATAAGTTGTTGAATCTACAGAAAAATCTACATGGTATTGAAGTTGAAGATAGTATAGAAGAGGAGATTTTGAGTTTCTTTTGTAGTTTAAAATTGAATTTGTAAGTTCATACTTCAAAGAAGAAATATGTCATTCTATGGTTTGTGACTTGAGTATGCGTTAGAGGGTAACTTGAATTACATAGCTTGGAAGGATAGGATGGAGGTAGTGTTAGAAGGAAATGGCCTCAAGGAATTCATAGATCATGACATTCCTAAGCCTCCAACATCAGATGCTAAAGATCTGCCTGAATGGAGAAAGTGTGTGGCAAAAGTGAGAATAATTATCCTGGAAGGAGTTTGAGACCATATTGTCTCAAGTCTCCATCGTAAGGATACTGCATACTCAATGTGGAAGGCATTGATAGACCTGTTTCAAAATAGCAGTGACCATAGGAAGTTGGCACTGAAGGAAAATCTCAGAAAGATCAAGATGGAGAAGGGTGACTTAATTTTGAAGTACTTGACCAAGTTCACCCATTGTTGGGATGAGCTTGGAAGTGTCAGGATTACTGTTGTCGAAGATGACATGGTGAGCCTATCTATTCTAGTACTTCCCAAGAGTTGGCACAATTATTAGGACTCTATCACTGGGAGCGAGAAGCTACCAGATTGGGAATGACTGTGGTCAAATTTGGTACAGGAAGAGATTCAGAGGAACACTAGAGACGGATCCTCATCAAAGACTGATGAGAGGAGAATTGTGCCATAACGAGTAAGGCAAATAAAGGGAAGGGGAAGGCATACCATTCCAAATTAGATTCTTGTCATGGCGGCAAGAAGAAGGACATGTCGAAAGTCAAGTGCTTTCATTGTCATGACATGGGACATTTTGCCACAAAGTGTCTGCTCAAGGTCGGTAAGAAGCCCTTAGGAGGAGCGATAGGAGGTGAGGCTATTGCCTTACAATTCAAACTAGACTTTACCCTCATAGCATGTATGGTTTTATCGATGATGGGTAGTGTATGGTACCTAGACAATGGAATTTCTTTCCACATGACTGGTAACAAAGAGCTCTTCAGTAACTTGGAGGAGAAGGATCTCCAGATGCATATTGAGATGGGTGATGATGGGAGGTATAGTGCTACCAGGCTTGGTATCGTTACCCTTCAGAGCGAGTTGGGTGTTTGCTTCATTTTGCAAGATGTTATATATGTTCCTGGTTTGAAGAAGAACTTGGTATATGTTGCCATGTTGGAGGATAGAGGTTATGATGTGATCTTTAGTAAGGAAAAGGCATTCCTTCGTCACATAGCCATGGGACAGGTGAAGAAGATAGGGGTTCGAGTGAAGAATCTCTACAAGTTGGAGGTAGAAGATTGTGCTTCTTTAAGCATGAAAGCAGAGAAGGTGCAAAGCCGAGACATCGATGATTTGTGGCACAGGTAGTTGGGTCACTTGCATCATGGCGGTTTGAAAATCATGCAGAAAATTTCTATTGGTCTTCCCAAAGGTACAATAGAGCAAGTTGACACATGCAAAGGGTGAACTTTAGGAAAATACACCAAATATTCCTTTCACAACAAAGACAATTAAGCACAGGCGATCCTTGATTGAGTCCATTCAGATGTGTATGGAGCATTCTCAACAACATCCACGACCAAGCACAAGTATTATGTTATATTTGTTGATGAACTTTCTCATAAATGTTGGATATTCTTCATGCATAAGAAAGATCAGACTTTTTGAAGGTTTTGTGAATTTAAAGCATCAGTCGACAAAGATATTGGTAGGAAGGTTAAAACTCTTAAGAGTGATAATGGTGGAAAGTATGTGTTGAATGAGCTAAAAACTTATGTGCGAAAGAAGGCATTCGACGAGAGTTAACAACACCTCATAAACCACAGTAGAATGGGGTTGCTGGAAGGAAGAATAGAAGCACGTTAGGGGCAGCAAAGCGATGTTGCATGATCAGGGCCTACTATACTTGTGGGTCGAGGCATGCTACACAGTTTTTATTTGCAGAACAAAAGCCCTCATCAAATTCTTGGGATGAGTACATCGGAAGAGGCTTTTTCAGGGAACAAATTAGATGTGGGTCACTTCAAGATTTTTGGTTCATCAGTCTACTGCCATGTAACCAAAGATGCACGGAAGAAGCTTGAGCCAACAATAGAGTTGGGATATTTGTGGGGTACATTGATACACCTCACAACTATCGGGTGTACATGTTGACCAACAGGATGACATTGGTTCACAGGGATGTAAAATTCAATGAAGAGAAGGCCATGAGATGTTCCCTTGAGAGGGAGCTTCAACTACATGCGGTTAAGGAGCTTTTATCTCCTAAGGAGGAACCTTAGATTGATGTGGAGAAGCCACATGCAGAGGATCAGGGAGTGGAGACACCCACTCATGCAGAGTCTTCCAGAGATGGGAGAAAGCACACCAAAGAGGCTGACAGGTTATTGCATCATGCGAGAGAGAATGTGGGAGCACCCACATAACAATGCAGGCAGAGGAGGTCACTAGAGAGGTACACTAGATACATGGCTCTTATGAGCAGATGTGTTGAGACTGATCCATCCTCGCTTTAGGAAGCAATGTAACAACCGGTTTGGGTTGATGTCATGGTTGAGGAGTATGACTCCATTGTCAGGAACAATGTTTGGGATGTGGTCCCAAGACCGACGGACAAGTCAGTGGTGAGTTCCTGATGGCTTTACAAGGTAAATCAAGTAGTGGATGGTAGTGTGGAGAAACACAAGGCCAGGTTTGTGGCTTGAGGATTTTCTCAAGATGGAGGGGATTGATTACGATGAGACCTTTGCTCTTGTTTCAACGTACTCATCAATCAGATCCATTTTAGCATTGTCAGTGCAGATGGGATGGAAGATACATCAGATCGATGTAAAGACAACTTTCGTTAATGGCATGAAAGAGGTGTATATTGAGTAGCCTGAAGGGTTTGATACCTTAAATAGAGAGTCGCATGTGTGCCGACTCAAGCGATCATTGTATGGGCTGAAGCAAGCACCTCATGCTTGGTACACTAGGATTGATAGCTACTTCACTGGGTTGGGCTTCACCAAAAGTGAAGTGGATGCAAACCTTTACCATATTTTGGTTGAAGGTAAATTGTTGATTATTATTTTATATGTTGACAATTTGATTCTGACACGTGATGATAAGTTGGTCAAAACTTGCAAAGAGGATCTTGCAATAGAGTTCGAAATGAAGGACTTGGGGTTCATGCACTACTTTATGGGCATGGAAGTAACGCAAGGTGATGAGGAACCTTTTGTCTCTAAGGGAAAGTATGCCAACGAGATACTAAAAAGGTTCCACATGGAGAGCATTAAACCCATGGAGACTCCTCTAGTAGGTAACTAGAGGAAGGAGGATGCTACTTCCAGTGAATTAGTGGAAGCTATTATTTATAGGAATCTTGCGGGTTCACTCATGTATTTGGTGAACACACGACCGGACATATGCTATGCAGTTAACCAGCTTATTCAAGTAATGGTTAAGCCGACCAAGCTGTATTGGAAGGCAGCCAAGCATGTGTTGAGATACCTCAGAGGCACTACTTAGTATGGTTTATGGTACAGATGAACGTAGGGAGTGAAGCTTCAAGGCTTCACTAATGCAAATTGAGCAAGGAGTCCATCCGACAGGAAGATAACATCAGGAGGGATCTTTAGTATTGGTTTAGTAGTTGTTTCTTGGTACAACAGGAAACAGAGATTAGTTGCACTCAGTTCAGCAGAGGAAGAGTACATTGTTGCTAGTCAAGCAACTTGTGAGGCTATCTAGATGAGGAAGATTCTGGTTGGTTTGTTTGGTCAGTAGATGGATCCAACTGTGATTTACTATGACAATCAGAGTTGTATCAAACACCCTGAAAATCCAGTTTTTCATGATCGGTACAAGCATATTGATATTTGGTATCATAATCTTTGAGATTATGTGGAGAGGAGAATTGTGTTGTTGGGGTACATTCCCATAGAGGAGCAGGATGTAGATATTTTGACAGAGGCTTTGTCAAGATGAAAAATTTGAGTTTCATAGAGACATGATCAGGGTAGCTAATAATCCCTTTCTTGTTGAGAGGGAGTGTTAAAAATAGCAACAAGAAATTCCAATTTAATTTGTCCTTGAATTAAATTGTGAATTAAATCAAAATTCTATTCTCATAACAACTTGTGATAGTTAATTAAGTTAAATTAGCTTAATTGATTTAGGAAATTAGAGTTGGAATTCTATCTAGATTCATGTAGAGTGATCCCTAAATTTTAGGGGCCCAAGTTGAGTTCTTTGGAGTTGTAATTAGATAGCTCAGTCTAATTGAGTTATAGTCAATTAAACTAGTTCTAACTATTGGAGGAACTAGTAGAGGTCTAGTAATGGAGTAGTGCACCAGTGCTTAAACAGTACCACACCAGTTAACTGAAGACTCACTCATAAATAACTCATGCATGTCAGTTTAGAGGAAGACCTAGTTGAGATTAGAGTTCATGGAAAGTGTACTATCAGTTGTATAATTTTCTGAGTTGTATAGATGGTGCATACAATCAGTTGAGGACCTATGTTTGGATTGCGCAGTTATGGAGAGTGGATTTCCCAATTAAATATGGGTTGATTCCTTTAGGGATTGTGCAAGGAAGGAGGGGTTTGGCAGGTAGCAGAATTGGCTAAGTGTTGGCTTGAGTTGGCTTGTGAGGCAAAGAGTTAGATTATACTAATGCAGGAATTGTTCAAGATGAATAAGCATTATATTTTCTTCTCAGATCTTCTGGTTAATGCAATATAAATAGTTGAGGTTTTTGGTAGTTGCTTTCCCAGAAAAATATTGTGTTTGTGCGATTGATATTCTTCATTTTCTTCTTATTGTTTTCATCGATCAATTTTGATTTCCGCTGAAGAGTAGTGTATATTCTTGTCTTATGTTTTAGCATATCACATAAGTTGTTGAATCTACAGAAAAATCTACATTTGTCAAGGATGATGCTTCACATGGGATAAACTTTAATGTACAGAATGGAGAATCAGGTTGTTGTCGAGGCATATGTGATTGGTGTGAGGACGATAGAGGTGTTTAATGTCCATGGTGTGTGTTTTCAAAGTGGTGTCGCCTCGTACCAAACCAAACCTTTAACATCCATTATGGGGGCATGTTGGGACATCCGCCAGTCGCATGGCTAGGTGGCACAACGGCAACCCACTCCCCAACTTTTTGCTAGAATAGCACCCCATTTGAGGAATGCTTTATAAAATTTTAATTAAGTTGATAGAGATGTTAATTTTTTGTTTTTTTGTTTTTTTGTTTTTTCAATGCGATTCACGAACTCCGAAGATCGGTGACCATTACATCCACGAAAACGGTCCCAGGTAGATCCACCCAAAGGGATCAGTCCCAATGGCTCATTTCGAAGCCTAACCCTGAGGGTGTCAAGGAGAATTGACCCCATGACCTCTCATAGAGAGGTGCTTATGCGTCATATGCTCCACCAATTGAGCTTACTCTCAAGGTTGATAGAGGTGTTAATTAATTAGAATAAGGTTGTTATAATTTTAATTTAATTATATCAGTAATTATTAGGTGGATGGTAGAAATTTAACCTCCACAAAATATTCTAAAATATTTTTACGAGTAGTCAATCAAAGGTTGAGATTTATTTTAAAAGTCACGATGCTTTTTCTACACTTCAACTAAATTGATCAATTAAAAAATGTCATATATACATGTGTAATATTAACATGAGTTATGGTTTTTTGGGCATCTTGTATTAGTAAGCCATGGTATTTGGTCTATGTTATTGTAACCAACCCTATTTACATATTAGGAATATCTATGATAAAGTTGGAGTAAATTTCCATAGTTTATAATCTTGTTACATGTTTTTTTTAATGTATATATGTTTAACTCATATATTGATTTTTTTTTAGTTAGTAATAATAATAATAATAATTTAGTTACTTTTTATGATTTTTTTGATATTGGCAATGTGATATGTATCAGTATTCTGATGTTTATGAAAGAGCTATCTAATGTATATGGATATATTAGTTTAATCTTTATCGAATGT
>APFE031593979.1:21174-32793 GCA_000404065.3 Pinus taeda | reverse complement strand
GGATGTTGATTTTAAAATTTAGGTTGCAAGTGGTTGTCAAAGCAATAGGTTTCTAAGAAGTTACAATTTTAACCTCAAACAAAGAGGGAGGTGCTACTATAAATACAACTTTTTGATTGGATGGTTGATTTTAAGTTTTTGGTTTCAACAATACATGTTGTTAAGGCCATGGTTTCAAAGAAATTGTAATTCTGACTCCCCCACACCCTGTTGCAAAAAATGGCATTCTCTAGAGATCAATTTTTTATTCCACGATTTTTTTTAATGTTTTCATTGACATAAAGTTTCAATGTGGATTGTTGATTTTATCACGTTCATTGGCACAACCTTCCATTTGTGGGCGACTTTGATGATTTCATTGATAGCATTACAAGGTCGTTAAGGCCATCATTGCAAAAGTTGGTAATTTTAATTCCTGAAAAAGGGTGCTACTAGTGACATCACTTTTCTAAATGAAAATAAAGTTAACAACTAAATGTGACACCTAAAAATGCAATAACTCTAAAGAACTCTCATCAAGTCGGTAACTATATTTTATATGCTAGTTGTTAATAAGGTAAAGATGAAATTGCAAATTTGTGAGCTCTTCATATAATATTATATATCAATGTGATTGATTTGATTCATAATGTTCATGAATTACATAACTCTATGATTTATCCATTGTATAACAAATTTCTTTATCAAGAAAAGGTTTTAACTCCATTCTCTCAAAGTGCATCTTGTCTTTTCATCCTTTTATTTAAAATCAATAAAAAAATCCAAACTACAGATCCAACCTTTATATCAACTTTATAATGACATGTTTGTAATCTTATTAGGGAATACTGCTTGTGTCAAAGGAGAGTTAGCCTAAAGTGAGGACGGTGACCACCGAAGTGATAGTGAGTGGCACTTCAAGTTATTCTAAGATTTGTACTTGGACAATTTGATTTATCTTTTATGCAAATCCATGAGATAGTAGAAAAGAGAAACCATAGAAGGTAGATACGTAACACCCTATCTTATTAGATAAAGAGGCAAACCTGCTGACAAAGGCTCAAGTCAAATTTCCCTTTTGCCTCTTTATCTTTTACATTTTTTTAATTTGTTTTTATAAGTTGTATGTCAATTTCTCTTCAAATTTGTTATTTTTTGCATGTGATATTTGTTAAATGCCATATATAAGGACATAACAAACTCTATTTCCTTAGTTTTTTTTTTCTTTAGAGGTCAAAGCTTAATAACATCAAAACAATCCTCAATTCTAGATTGGAAAATGTTTAAGCTATGAATTTAAAAAGATATATCAATTATTTTAGGTTTAAAAAATTCACCTAAATCTCTCTACCATGTGTGTAATTCTTTAGAGGTGAAAGCTTAATAACATCAAAACAATCCTCAATTCTAGTTTGGAAAATGTTTAAGCTATGAATTTAAAAAGATATATCAATTATTTTAGGGTAAAAAAATTCACCTAAATCTCTCTACCATGTGTGTAATTATTTTTTCGATTTGTAATATAAACAAAATCTTATCCCCCATTACTGAAAATAATTAAGATATTATATCTTTCAAACCAATTTAAAATATATATTTTTGTTGTATTGTTATTGATAGTGATGATGATTATTAATATCTACTAAGACCAACATTACAATTAGTTTATTTTTATTAACCCCCAATGTTTTCTTATAGTCTTATCACAAAAATGTTTAACGAGAAAGAAACTTTTATATTTTCTATATTCAAGAGGTTAATTATCGACAAGTTATCAAATGATTTTATAAAGTCAACAAATCAACATGGGAAATTTGTTTTTATCATTCTGACACTACTTTGTAATGAACCTAAGTGTAACAAAGTGTAGAAATTATACTATAGATTTGAAATTGATCATGAAATTTACTAAATCACAATACTCGAAGCTACTCTACTGCTATGCGAACATTAATTCACAATCTAGAACATAAATCATAGAAATGCAAAAGGAAACATCACACATGCACAGATATTTATCTAGGGGAAAGAAAATGCTCAAAATCCCTTCCTATCTATATTGCATTAATCAAATAATAAAGATGAATGCATGTGCTTTCTCAAGCCTGAGCACAACCTACAAGTGTATAGTCTATCTCTTTGCCTAACTGACTGACTTTGGCCAATAACTTAGCCAATTTTCAAGCCCTACAAGCTCCTATTTCTTTGCATTGTTCCTTGAGGAAATTAGCCCTTGTTGTTTAGGAAATTCCCTCAATTGGATTGTGTAATTCCTCTAGGTTCTTCCTTTGACTGCATGCACCACCTATACACTTCGGAATAGTATACAATTGATAGTACATTGCCTTGGAATCTCCATCTCAACTGGGTAAATTGAATTCTCTGCATGCATCAGTTATTTTGGGTTGATTGATTAGTTAACTAGTTGATCACTGAATGTGGTTGAAGTTACACTTCCACAACTTAACCTCCACTAGTTCCTCTAATATTTAGAACTAGTTTAACTGGCCATAAATCAGTTTAACTAAAACATATTGCTACAAATTAGCAATCAATCATACTGAAATGAATTCAAGCTTCCCCAACTCGAATTAACTAATTTAATTAAGTGAGAAGTGCCATGTCACCTCAGTTAACTACCTCCAAGAATTCTACTGAAATAGAAATCCAAATTTTCTCTAGTTTGACAAGGCAAAGTCAAACTGATATTTTCTTGCTGCATTTTCAACACTCCATCTCAGCAAGAAAGGGATTATCAACCACCCCTATCCTACACCTAAGGAACTCGAACTTCCCTCTTGACAAGGCCTTTTAAAAAATATCAGCATATTTTTCCTCTGTTGGAATGTACTTCAACAACATTATCTGCCTCTGCACACAATCTTGTAAATGCTTATATCAGATAACTATATGCTTGGATCAATCATGAAAACCAAGATTTTTAGAGAGCTTGATGCAACTCTGATTATCACAGTAGATCACAATTCGATCGATAGTTTGAAAAAAAAATCCAATAAACATATTTCATATCCATATCACTTCACATGTTTCTTGACTTGAAACCATATATTTTGCTTCTATCGAGCTCAGTGCCATAGATTTTTTCTTCCTATTATACCAAGAAACCGTTGCAATCCCAACACCAAACATTCCTCCTAATTTACTCTTCTAGTCTGATGGACTCCCCACCCAATCTTCATCCGTGAAGCCACAAAACTCCACTCCCTTTGTTCGTATATACCATATTCCAAATTGGGTAGTGCCTCTGAGGTACCATAGAACATGCTTAGATGCCCTCCAAAATATTTTGGTTATCCTAACCATAATTTGGCTCAATTGGTTGACTACATCGCACATATCTGGTCGTGTGTTCACAAGATATATTCATGAACCCACCAACTGTCGATAAACAGTAACGTCTACTTCCTCACCTGAAGCGACATCCTCTTTCCTCTAATTGGTCGCTAGAGTTGTTTCCATGGGTTTGTAACTGTCCATGTGGAACCTCTGAAGTATTTTGTTGGCATACTTTCCCTAGGAGACAAATTGTTCCCCATTACCTTTTCATACATCCAATCTGAGGAAATAGTGCATGAGACCCATGTCTTTCATTTCAAAATCTCTTGTAAGTTCCTCCTTGAAAGAAATAATCAACTGCTCATCACCAATTAAAATCAAGTCATCAACATATAAGACAATAATCAACAATTTACCTTCTACCAAAATATGATAGAGGTTTGCATCCGCTTCACTTTTGGTGAAGCCCAAACCGCTGAGATAGTTATCGATCCTGGTGTACTAAAAACGAGGTGTTTACTTGAGACTGTATAATGCTCGCTTGAGTTTGAACACATGAGGCTCTCGATAAAAAGTATCGAAGCCTTCTGGTTGCTCTATATACACCTCATCCTCAATAACTCCATTGAGGAATGTTGTTTTCACATCCATTTGGTGGATCTTCCACCCCATTTGTGCAACCAGTGCAAGGATTGATCTGATGGATGAGTACCTTGATATAGAATCAAAGGTCTCCTCATAGTCAATCCCTTTAACCTAAGAGTAACCCTTGGCCATAAATCTGTCCTTGTACTTTACTATGCTTTTGTTTGTTGCATGCTTTACCTTGAAGATCCATCTCGAATCCACAACTTATTTGTCTGTTGGTCTTGTGACGACTTCCCAAACATTTTTGTTTACAATGGATTCTTACTTCTCCCCGTTACATAAACCCATACATGTTTCTCTACTACTTCCTCTAAAGAAGATGACTTAGTCTCTATAAGCTTAGTCATTAGATCCATGTAGCCAATGTACTAATATGGTGACCTTCTCTGTCTGCACTGATTTGAAGGAGAACCCACATTCTCCCTCACATCTTGCACAAGTCTCTCAACTTCCCTAGTCCTTTTCCTACCTTCTTTGGATGGTTCTGCTTGAGTGGTTTTCTCCACTCTCTGCTCCTCAATTTTTTGTTGCTCCCCAACTTCTTGAGGTTCCTCCTTTGGAGCTAAAAGATCCTCTTCATGTGGGATCTTAAGCTCCCTCTCAAGAGAGCGTTGCATGGCTTCGTCTTCGTCAAAATTTGCATTCCTTCACACAACTGTCATTCTGAGGGATGGAAAGTACCCACGATAATTGTGGGGAGTTTTTGTGTAACCCAAAAATACCCATAATTTTTTTTTCGACTCTAGCTTCTTCCTTGATTCTTTGGAGACATGAAAGTAAACAGAGGCTCCAAAAATATTGAAGTGCGACACATCCGAATTTCTCCCCTAGAAAGCCTCCTCCAATGTAATCATGCCAAGAATCTGATGAGGACTCTGGTTCTGCAAATATACTGTTATGTTGCATGCCTCAGCCCACAAATGTATAGGTAGGCCTTGATCATGCAACATCACCCTTGCTACTCACACAATATTATGATTCTTCCTCTCAGCCACCCCATTCTATTGTGGGTTGTGGGGTGTTGTCAACTCTCATTGAATGCCTTCTTTTGCACAGAAATTTTTAAATTCATTCGACATGTACTCACCTCCATTATTTCTCTTGAGAGGCTTCACCTTCTTGCCAATTTCTTTCTCAACTGGTGCCTTGAATTCTACGAACTTGGAGAATGTCTCATCCTTCTTCCACATGAATAAGGTCCAACACTTCCATTATAAGTCATCAATAAAAATGATAAAATATTTGTGCCTAGCAATGGAGGTTGTCGAGAAAGGTCCACAAGCATCAGAGTGGATCCTTTCAAGGACTACATGTGCTTTGTTATCCCGATCTTAGAAAGTGGATTTTGGCATACTTCTCCAGGGTACACCCTTTGCATGTATCATACTGCTCAAATGCTCCTTTGGGGAGGCTTTTGGTTATCTACTACATGATATTCAAAGCACCATGATGCAAATGGCCAAGTATTATATGCCAAATTTCACCGAAATCCCGTCTCTGCACCTTCTCCGCCTTTGTGCTCAATGGAGCACAATCCTCCACATCTAAATTGTATAGGTTCTTCATACTAACCCTGATTTGCTTCACCTATCCTACGGCTATGTGTCTCAAGAATGCCTTTCCTTTGTTGAAGCTCACATCATAACCATGGTCTTCCAAAAATGCAACAAAGGTGATATTTTTCTTTAGGCCTAGAACAAACATGACATACTTGAGATTGAAGGGGGATCCTAACTCCCTATGAAAGGTGATTGTACCAATCCCAGCAGTATTATACTTTCCATCGTCCCCCATCTCAATGTGAATCTGCAAGTCTTTTTTCTCCAATTCAATAAAAAAAATTGTATTCCCTGTTATATGGAATGAGGCACCTATGTCCAAGTACCACATGCTCCCCATCAATATGTTATTCATACATACAATGAGGGTAAATTAAAGCCCAAACTGTGAATCCAAATATTCACCTACTACTCCTCCTGAAGTTTATTGCTTGTCTTCTTGTGTGGAGACTTTGTGGCATAGTGCCTGAATTCACGACAGTGAAAGCACTTGATTTTGAACAAGTCTTTCTTATTGCCCCCCTTGACTAGATTCTGATTTGGATTAGAACTTCTTCCCTTTTCCCTTTTTTTCCTTTCCATCCAAGGCACGGTTTTCTTCATCCTCGCCCTTGGATGAAGTCCCATCTCTAGTATTCTGCCTTATTTCCTCCTGCACCAAGTTGGACCATAAGCGCTCAAAACTCGGTATTTTCTCCTTCCCATTCACTGAATCTTGATAGTTATGCCAGCTCTTAAGCAAGCCCGAAATAGCTAGATCTACCAATTCTTCTTCAAGTATATTAACATCGACCTCGCCAAGTTCATCACGACACTATGTAAACTTGCTTAGATACTACAGAATTGTGTCATTCTTTTACATCTTGATACTTTGAAGTTTACCCTTGAGTGTCAGGTTCTTGTGGTCACTACTATTCTCAAAAAATTCCATCAGTGCTTTCGACATCGAGAACATAGTTTCTTTTCCATGGATATTCGAGACAATATGACCCTGTACTCCCTCCAAGATTATTATCCTCGCCTTTGCTACATATTTCTTCCACTGAGCAAGGTTCTAAGCATCAGATGCTTGAGGTTTTGAAACATTTGTCTTGATGTATTCTAGCAACCCATTATCATCCAATATTTCCTCCATGTGATCCTTCCATGCAGCAAAATTTGAGTTGCCTTCCAAGGCATACTCTAGCTTTAGTCCATTAAAGGCCATCTTCTCAATCCTGGAGAAATCCTGCTACACTGATATTCAAATTCGAACCTCTGAGACCTAACTTTTAATTTCATGTTTTATTTTGAATCCAACTCTAATACCATGTAGAAATTAGACTGTAGATTTGAAGTTGCTCATGAAATTTACTAAATCAAAAGACTCCAAGCTACTCTACTAATTCATGGACATTAATTCACAATATAGAACACAAATCATAGACATGCAAAAGGAAACATCACACATGCACAAAAAATTATCTAGGGGAAAGAAACTTCTCAAAACCCCTTCCTATCTATATTGAATTAATCAAATAATAGAGATGAATACATATGCTTGCTCAAGCCTGATCACAACCTACAAGTGTATAGTCTATCTCTCTGCCTGACTAACTGACTCTGGCCAATCACTTAGCCAATTTTCAAGCCCTCCAAGCTCCTATTTCCTTGTGTTGTTCTGAGGAAATTAGCTCCTATTGTTTAGGAAATTCCCTCAATTGGATTGCAAAATTCCTCTAGGTTCTTCCTTTGACTGCATGCACCAACTGTACACTTTGGAATAGTCTAAAACTGATAGTACAATGCCTTGGAATATCCATCTCAATTGGGTAACTCGAATTATCTTCATGCATAAGTTATTTTGGGATGATTGATTAGTTAACTGGTTGATCACTGAGTGTGGTTGAAGTTACACTTCCACAACTTGACCTCCACTAGTTTCTCCAATAGCTAGAACTAGTTTAACTTACCATAACTCAATTTAACTGAATTAGATTGCTAGAAATTAGAAATCAATCATAATGAACTAAACTCAAGCTTCCTCAAATCGAATTAACTGAGTTAACTAAGTGAAAAATGCCATGTCACCCCAGTTAACTACCTCCAAGATTTCTGCTGAAATGGAGATACATGTTTTCTCTAATTTGACCAAGGCAAAGTCAAACTCATATTTTCTTGCTACATTTTCAACTCAACGTGTTGCACAATTGTATGGTATTTCTTAAATCGAGCTTGGTTGTTAGCTCTTTTTCATGGATTTTTAGCCATATGTTGATTTTCTTTAGAAGAATAATCCCATATAATTTGGCCAAAACATGCCTAATTATAATAGTCATGTAATTAGAGAGACTATTTTTATCTCCCCCTTATAAATAGGAACAATGAGGCTTTGAGTTCAAGGTTTGGAGAAAGCTTGTGTCACTGCTAAATTGAAGATCTTGTGAAAGTAAAGGATGAGGATGGGCCTATCTTGATGTACTTAGCTATTCCTTATGTGAGCTTCTTCACCCCAAATTGTATGTCTTCTAAAAAAAAAGTATATGTACAAAGGGTTTGAATGTTGTTTGTAACATTATAGGATTCATAAAAACTTTCAAGGTAGGAATTTTAGTCTCTTAAAGGAATCATATTATTTACTTGAATTTTACAAGATAAAATTTTCCTTTAAGATTTCTTAGGATCAACCTTAGAGAAGTATAAAAGCTTGCGTGGCTTTCTATTTATATAGTATCATTTTTATTTTTTATTTCTTTCCAATTAGGACTTTAGGCCTATTTATATAATTAGATTTTTTGGACTCATGGAGACGGCCCCAATGGTTTTTTAATCAATCTTACATTCTTTATCATACCAAGGATTAGATGTTCTACGTTCCTTTTTACCCAACACCTCTAAATAGAACTTGTTAATAAAAGTAAGCACGATTATCATAAAATTGTGATATAGGTATTCAAAATTTTCATTAATAAAAAGGAGATTTAATTCATTATTTAACTCCTTTAGAAAAATATCATATTTCTTTTTTTAGAATTTCAAGTACTTATAATTATGAGAATTATCTTTTATGGGATGTTTGTGTATGACAAAGTTAGAATAAATTTAAACGTTTATGGTTTAAGTCAACCCCATAGTAGTTTAGGATGTCAAATTCACTATTTGGTTATAAATGGGGATGTCAAAGATCACATACTCCATAACACCAGTATTGATCCCATGAATACAAGTAATGTGACTGGATTTGGACTACTTCAACATTACAAATTATTAGATTTTAAGAATTGCAAAATTTTATCAATACAACTTCAAACCAATTCTCAATTAAGCTTGAAAATTCTTTTATATATACTACCTAAACTAAAGTTTTATCTAGTCATAAGCAAATAAATTTTAAATCATTGCTTAAGATAATAGCTTCATTGGTTCTTCTTCTAACATTAAATTCTACTAGAAACCTCTCAGCTATTATAAAAGAACTTTACAGAGGATAAAGTTTTCTTATGTTTATTTTTCTTGTACTCATATTTACAGGGAGTGAAACAATGATGCAGATATGCTTTCTATGACATTAAATTGGATTGGGGCCTTTGGTCCATTGAGGAGGTCTTAAATGATGAACACTACAGGTTCTTTCACCGTCCATTCATGGACGACCTTGTCACACAGACTTAGAGGCCCCTTTTCACCTATGTTTTTCATCTTCATATGTTGCAGGTTGTTGTCAATTGTTTTGACGATGTTGTTGAACCTTTGAGGATTTATATTTTGATTTTATATTAGAATTCTCATGGGTTGTAAACGCTGCTCATTTTTGTGTTTTTTTTTGTGCGAACTCCTGGGATCAATTGATGTAAGGATGTATTTTTTTGGTGCGAGGATAGGCTATTTTTTGTGGCCACTCCATGAATCTGGGTAGATCTTGTATGAATATAGACTTTATTCATCTATTTAAAAAATGTAATTTTCTTTATATCTATAAATAAAGTTATGGTTTTTTCCTTGGAAAGAAAAAATAATAATAATAATAATGATGATGATAAAGCTATTATAAAAGAAATTTTTTTTTTAATTGTAATTTTATTCAACCTGAAAACCAACTAATAAAATTTCATTATGTAGATGCTCAAAAGCTTTTGATCAAGTCAGTATTTCAATTGATGTGCAAAAATGAACAAACTATAAAAATTACATAAATTTTTCGGAGCTAAGTGACATGATAAAAATCACTTATCTTCCCCTTTTTTCCTTTATTTTACTCTACCTTTTTCTAGCCTCCTTGATTGGGAGTGCCCATTAATGTTGCCATTTCTTCTCCTTTAATCTTCCTCGACACTTCTTTCTTGAACTAGAGCTCTCAGATATATGTGTCTGTTGTTTCCCACATACTTCGTGCATGTAGTGTCTTTCCTCATGTTGTTATTCTAGTACCTAAATCACTGCTAGTTCAATGTCTTACTCAACGTGATTTTCGGTGTCTTTCTTCTTTTCTCCCTCCTCTACTTGTGGTCCTTGTTTTTATGTCCCCCCATTTTTTCATGATTATTGTTTGTTTCCTCTTCTTTGCCTTCTGAGAGATGTGGATCTGGAACTTGCCATCCCTTTGGCTTTTGTGGTATTTGTTTTGTCTGTTTTGTAAATTTTTTAGCTTGTGAGCATGTATTCTGTAAATGTCTTGTTTGTAGACAAATCTGACACTTCAATGTCGTGTTTTCAAAATCTAATATTTTAGTCCACTTAAAATATTTATGAGCCAGATGGATGTGATCTTGTATACCTTTTATAAAATCTATCTCTTCACAAATCCTCGAAAAGGTAAAAAAACATTTTTCAATTCTTTCCTGATCTATCGTTAGAAACCTCCCCAATGTGTTTCCAATACCTTTTAATACTTGGTGGTGCCAAAAAGGGAGAGGGAGAATGTATAACCTCGTCCATACCAACATCTTTGTAACCACCATTTTTGTAGCATCAAACTCTGAAAACCATGGAATTACAAAGAGGACCATCCTGCCCCAAAACCATGGCCCCTCATTTAAAACAAAATCCGAATATTTCTAAGTATTGAAACATACAACAAAAAACCCCTTGGAACATAGGTAGATATGTCAGTTATTGGTCCAATTTGTGAAGACCCACTAATGTAAGTCCTCTAATTTCCACCATGAACCATTAAATTTGCATAAGAGCTCTGGCTTGGAGGGTTGTGAAAAGACCACTTACCTCTGGCAAATTTACAAACATATTGGGTACCTTTTCCATTTATTCAATGATGTAAGGACCTGGTATTGATAGATTTAAGGATTGTCTGTCTAGCATAGAAACTTTACCTTTCACAACAACTTTGAACGAGGTTAGACCCTTAGTAATTATAACAGATGATGTTGGTCCAAAAAGGTTACTCATTCCTGGGAGACCACCCCACAACCTCAAATTTAAATAATAGCGGAATTATGTTCGATGTCATAGTCTTTTAGTGGGATGAAATCTTGTATATATTTGTCTTCATAATTAAAATTTTGCAGATCAGCTGATATACCCAAATTATTATGGACCTTCTCTTTCAAATATTTTACTATATTTGAAGATTAAACCCCTAAAAAGATCTATTTCCCCGCTAGGGTTTTCACAAAAAAGATGAAAACACTCCTCCCGATGCAGATTTATATCCTGAAAAATGTGCCTTTGAGTGGGAAAAAGAGAATTTTGGATCCGAGATTTGGACTAGATCTAAAGCAAAATCCCTCAACCCAAACCAACATTTAGCTGTGCAATGTAGCAATCCGGTTCTAGAGCTTTAGAATCATAGATGAAAAACTTTGTAGATCCTTGTTCCTTATTGTACATTGGGTGATGGGGAGAAGTGGCTATGACATGAGGGAGATCGTAGTTGATGGATCTCATAGAAGGATAAGAGATCATGATCTCTGCCACCGTGGTTCCAGTCCGGTCGTCAATGCCCACCAAAGAATTCATGCCATGGAAACCATGATACTTGGAAATAAGAGCCTTCGTCACAATTAGGAATTGCATGCAATGACGTTGTTGAAGAGATGAATTGAATTCAAGATGACCGGAGGCATAACTTATATGTATTTTATTAATAGATAATTTTGTTTTCAATGTCTTTATACAATAAATTGAAATTGAAATTTCCAAT
>APFE031593979.1:0-20254 GCA_000404065.3 Pinus taeda | reverse complement strand
TTTTTAATAATATTTAATATTATTTTTTTTGTAAGTAAAAGAGCTTTGTATTGCATTGATGGTACAAAACTTACAAAATTCCCAGTGTTGAATCTCAATAGAAACTGACCATGAATAGAGGCTTGAGGCTGAGAGATGATTTGGTTTAGAAAAGCATGAGGAGACCTCTGCCCACATAGGAGAAACCATAAGACCTCCTGACAGTTAAATTACAACAAAACAAGCAAAAGAATTAAGAGAGCCAAGAACAAAAAGACATTAAAATCACAGAAGGTGTTACCTTGGAGAATGAGTGATGCCCAGTTAGTGCTCTGGAGGATCTTCCTAGACCACGGAGAGATCATCTAGAAAATGGATTCCTATGGAGGCTAGCTAGTTGGAGGAGGTTGGATGATCTCTTTTTTGTTAGAAGGTAGAGACACCTTGGATGCAAAATTGGCTTCTTTTGTTACTAGAGGAGCTCAATCCCGCTAAAGAAAGCTTTGACTAACTACAAGTTTGCAATCGCCTTACTGAAGGGATGTGAGGTCTGACATGATGAGCCTTAGTATGAGCTAGAGAGAGAAAAGGGGATTCATCCACAGTGTTAGTAAAGGGAGACACAGATCCTTGGAGTTGCATGCTAAGGAGGTTGGGAATGCGGTGCGAGGCTTCCTTAGCATGATGCAAATGGAATTTCATATCAAGGTTGTTTCCATCCAATAGCACATTGATGTCTTCCTGGTGTTTGTAATGGTGTCCAAGGAGGTTACACAGTGACCAGAGGTGGTTGCCCATGACCATGAGCTCTTAAGCTTCCGTGTCGGCCACCATTCTGCGATAGTGATGAGGGATGTTGTAATAAAAAAAAAATCCACCTTACCCATGCTAGGGCGAGAGGGGAGGTTTGCTTCTTCCTTGGCTTCCTCAACCTCCTACATGTGGGTGTCCTTATTCCCACACCATGTTTGCAAAGAAACCAATCTCATTTTCCTTAACCTAAACTCCTTCTCCACCCTCGAAGAGCTGAAGAGTTATGCAGCCATTGCAACCTGAACCAAGCCTTAAAACATTGTGATCTTATTTCTAGGTGGCAAGGTGACTGTACAAACCATTCATGTGCCTTAAATGTAGGAGGAGGGTGGGATTACAACCACCTCCCTACTCCAAGCCTAAAACATCGTGGAAGGCATGCCAATGATATCATCAAATTCCCATGTTAGGTAAGCTATAGGTGCTCATCATGAAAGTGGTAAATTCTTTGGATTTGTTGTTTATCACCCAAATTCGGAGTAATGTTATTATTTTTAATATTTACCATAATATATAATTAAATAGATTATATAATAAAATATAAAACAATTAAATTATTTTAAAATATAAGATATTGATTGTGGGTTTTTTTTTTAATTTCATTTAGTTTTAACTTTGAATCGATTTTCCCCCAATGCGAGTGTTAATGACATGGAAGCAAGGGCTTTGGAGGAATTTCATTCCACCCCTTGTGAATGTGATGGTAAATTAAGAGAGGAGGACGCGGTCTTCCATCACATGAAACTCTCCAGTTGGAATATGTTATTAATTGAGATGACATGGAGGGTTTAGGATATGTTGGTTGGGGTTCGAATGAAGGTGAGGTTTCATCCTCGGTCTCTTATTGCATGTATTCTATCTTTCCTGTGTTAGTGAAGATTTTCGCATTGAGACTTAAGTTAGGAACTATGGCAGAGAGAGGTGAAGGTGCTAGCGTGCGAGGCTGGTGGAGGAAACGACAAAGATTCCTAGGTGTTTTTATCCATGTATTTTTTTTGGGAACATTGATGTCTGGTGGGATGGTGTTGATATCAATTTCTCCTTCCTTCTTGGAATCTTAAGTCATTTTCTTTCTGTGTCTAGTTATTTTTATTTTTATTACTGGCATGTCTTCGTTTGAGGTCTTAGAGTATTTTCCTTTGAGTTTGGAGCACCAGTCTCAGAATCTGGTTAATGATTGGGGTGGTATGTCATTCTCTATGTATCTCCTAGTTCAGAGCCCCTAAAATTGATCAAAGTTTGGGCAGTTTTTTACTGCATAGGTTAAAGATCTATCACCCCGATGTGCTAAGATTATATTGAGTCTGGAAAGGCCCTTGTGGATGGTGTATTGGGGTTGTGTGATGAGCAGGTGTTTGGGGATCTTGGATACATTTGTGTCTCTTCCTTTGTTTAATGGTGTCAGGATTTGAATCCTTTGCAGAGGGTTTTAAGCCTTTTGTTTCTCATGACGAAGTCTATGTTGAGTCTGAGGTTTATGCATTGGAATATGGGGATGATATATTAGGGTGGCTTCCTAGTATTTTCACTGGTGGGTCTAGTTTATTCTCTTGTTTCTTTGTGGGGAGAGGAATTCATAACAATTGTTCTAGGTGTGCCCCTTGGGTTTCAACTATGATGTTGAGATAGAGAATGTGGTGTAGATAATGGGAAGGTGGAAGTTCTCCTCAAGGTTAGAGAAGAGCGAGACTCTTCGCTCATGACTCAGTTGCCACCTATTTCAATGGGGTTACATCAAAGACTAGGAAATAAATCTAAAGGCTTGAAACTCAAGTGGGGATTGAAAGGAAATCTCATGCTGACTCTAAAATTATGGAGGACATGTCATCATAGGTTCTTAACCTTGGGTACACCAGAGGAAGGAAGAAGAAATATTTTAATTCTATGGCTCTGGACTAGAAGATGAAAACCCTCTTAGGCCTGCTCTTGAAATATAAGCAAGTGGAGTCGTACAATGTCTTTTCCTCCTTAGAAGACATCAAAAGGATGCCTAGAAACCAGTTTTCTGTCTTGCCATGATTGACTCCTGCATGGTGCATGTGGAAGTCCATATTTCTTGTGAATTGGATAGTGGTAATTTGATAGACCCTTTGGGCTCAAGTGTGAGGGTCCCTACAACAATCTCCTCATTGGACAATGATTAGTTGCTAAGAAAAAGCAAGGTATAATAGAAGTTTCATGGATTATAATTCTATCTTCAGCCTGATCAACATGGCGCATGTTTATTATGAAGTTATTGACTTATGTCTATTTACTTGCTCATATCAGCGTATGGTTTTGTGTCTTTTTTATTATAGTGTTGTTTAGGGCGTATATGTGGGTCTATTTTGGTAATTATATTTGTTGGAAATGTAATGTGTTGTGGGTTAATGGTTTTGTCGTCATCCTAGGTACTCTATGTTTTATTAGCAAGGTGTCGGCTATGGTGAATATATGGGCCTTCTCTGATAATTATATTTGATGGCAATGTAATGTGTTGTGGGTTAGTGATATTGTTGTCAGACTCTGCGCACAGTTGTGTATGGGTTCTTTTGTGTATGGGCTTCTATAGGGACATTGTAGTTTGAGACTCACCAATCGAAGTGTGTCAAGGAGAAGCGTAATCTTAAGGGAATAATCTAGAAAAATTATGTATCTAGAAGCAATTTTAAATTACAATTTTTTAATTATATATTCTTTAATCATTTATCTTAATATGATTGCTTTAAATATGTTTCATTTTAAAATATTATGTTATTTTAAAATATTATTTATCATATGCACTATATAATTATTTTTTAATTGTTTAATTCAAACTTTTATCAATTAAATTTGGTATATAATGATTATTATTATAATGATAGGTGTATTTATTTTGGAATAGAAGTTTTAGAAATTTAAATTAATTATCTCACTTGGAGGGAATATTTTAGAATATTTTTAATAGTAGTCACAAACGAAAATTTGAGATTTATCTCAAAAGTATTTATGCATTTTTCACCCTTGTTTAATTAAAAAAAATGTCATATGAATATGAATTATGGTTTTTGACATTTGGTATTAGTTAGTCATGGTATTGGCCCATCATATTGTAACAAAGCATAGGTTAAGAATCTCTAAGTAAAATTGGGGTAAATCTTCACGTTAAGAATTTTGTTGATTCTAGAATATCTTAGTAGTATTCACAAATCAAAAGTTGAAATTTATCTTCAAAATAGTTTATTCCTTTTTGACCTTTTAATTAAATTGATTAATTAAAAAAAAATTATATGAGCAAGTGTCATATAAAATGAGTTATGGTTTTTTGGGCATATGGTATTGATAAGCCATGGTATTGTAACAAAAGATATTTATAGATTAAAGTTCTCCATGTTAAAATGGGGTGAATATCCATGATTAAGTATATTGTTACATGTTATTAAAGTTTTACTTATATATTAATTCTTTTTGTATTAATAATAATTATTATTAAAAAAAAATGTTATAATTTAGTTAATTTTTATGATTTTGACGTCTATTCTAGCAATTTAATTTATATTGTTGTGCTAATTTTATAAGTCATTTAATATAATGATGATGATGATTATTAACATCCATTCAGACCAATGAGGTCTATCGAACCATAAGGAAAAAAAAAAATTTAATTGAGACTTTTTAATATTTTATTTCTATGATCAAATAGAAGGGAAAGAAGCGTTCATAGATCACTATAGTTTTTCTGACTGAACAAGTCAAGAAGATTGGCAATGTGGAAGATGTTTTGGAAATGTGAACAGATGTCAGTAAGAGTTAGGCAATCCAAGAGAAAGTTATTTTCATCTTCAATCCTCCTAGTATCACACAGTTGATAGATTATTTTTTCCCAAGGTGTTTTGGGAATAGACCAATGCCCGATATCACTTCAAAGCTCATGTGAGTTAGTTCTTATCTCTGCAATGTTCATTTTCTTCTTAGAATTGGTTAAGGAAAAGAGATAATTTTGGTTAGTGAGAGTGGGGTTGATCACCTCCTTATAATACCTTAGCTTACTTTTCCCTTTATCTTCCCACAATCTGTCCTTAAATTTCGAAGTAATAGTATCTTTATATTATCTTTATTCTCCAATATGATCTCCTCCTTTAACCCCTAATAGTTGAGCCATGAATGGGAATCCTTGTTCCAACCTCTCTTGAGCCATAGGTGGGGGTTTTGGCTAGAGTTAGAAGCAATTTTGGGGAGCCTCTTGGTTTCAATGTTATAAAGCTTCTTCTTATACATCAGATGGTGAAACATAGATATTCTTCCAATGGGGGAATGGTTAGATTTAGTCAAGAGGATATGATAGGGACTATTACCTTTAATCTTGAGGTTGTAGGTTATAAATTGTTTTTGGATCAGCTCGACTTTCCTCCATGATTCTTTAGATATATTGCAACCCCAAACCTCACACCCATATAAAATAATAGGGGTGGCAAGAGTCTCAAAGAGGAAGTTTTTTTACTCCAAATCAATAGATCGGTCGTCTTGCAATTGTTTTCAAGCTCATATTACGTTTTCCAATTGTCAATAATCCCTTTCTCAATGCTATAATTACAGTTGAGCTAATGATGAATGTTAATGCCTAAATATTTTTATGAATAAACCTTCTCTAAGTAATTGTTACCATAGATGAAATTGGCATGATTGATTTTTTTAATTTAATTATCATCACTTTAGTCTTATCGGGTATTAATATTCATATCCATCTTAAAGCAGTAATTATGGAGGATTTTAAGCTACTTATTGAGATCCTCATGGCTTCTAGCTAGAAGAACAATATTGTAGGCATAAAGGAGAAGAGTAATGACCATACCATCAATATTGGTGCCAACGCATCCCATAGCTTCCAAATATGCTTCTAGATTATCAATGTAAATGCCAAAAAGGGTAGGGGATAGGGGACACCCTTGCTTAAAGTTAATATTGAATTTAATTTCTTTAGACCAACCCTCAGTGGTCTTAAGCTTGGCAACAACATTCTCGTATAGTCAAATCACAAAATCCCTCAACTTAAGAGCAACCATAATCTCTTCAAGTCTTTATCATAACTTATCCTAAGGAACTAGCCCCAAGGGTTAGCTCAGTTGGTCAAAAACTGTGCCTCGCCATCAGGAGGTCACAGGGTCAAATCCACTCGAAGCCCTTGGGGTCAGGTCTTGCAGTAGGCCGAGGGGCGATTTAGCCTAGCTATCGCCCAGATTTTTCCGTGGACATAGCGATCACTCATTGACCAGGGTGCACGTGAACCACATGCAACAAAAAAAAAAAAAAAACTTATCCTAAGGAACCATGCTGAAAGATTTTTTCAAGTCAAAAAACAACAAAAGAGATCAATTTTACTATTGCGACATTTCTTGGCAATGATTCTAAGAGTCACAAGATGGTCAATAGTTGAGAAATGCCTTATAAAACCAACCTTCCCTTACCATGACTTTCAAGCCATACACTAATATACTTTTCCAAATTGAGCCCATATAGTTTGGCTAAGATGTGGTTAATCATAATGGTCCTATAATTAGAGGGAACATTTTTATCCCCACTCTTAAAGATAGGCACAATGAGGAATCGTGTTCAAGGTTTATGAAAAATATGTTTTACTGCCAAATTGAGAAGCTTGTGAATATGAGGAATGAGGATAGACTATCCCATTTTGAAAATTTCAGCTTGGTAGGCTTCAATGTCCATGGATTTCCCATTGGTGAGTTTCTTAATCCCAAATTCCATGTCTTCCATATAGAAAATATTCCTCCTCTATTGGAGTTTTTATGATGCTTCCCATGGTGCCCGGAGAGTCACAAAGATTCTTAAGGTAAATATCCCAGTTCTTTAATGGGATCAAGATAATTTCTTTTGTTTTACAAACAATTTCTAGGCTTAGCTTTAGAAAGGTGGAGAAGACACTCTTGCCTCTAATTAATATAGGACATTTTCTTATTTTTTATAATAGCTTTATACATACTTTTTCACTCTTTGCAATTTCATTATGAGCATCTTTGAATGCTTTTTTGGAAATTTTACAATCATTTTCATATCAAGGGTTGGAAGCTCTATTATTCTTTTTATACGACACCTCAGTAGAAAATTTATTAATGGCAATGGAAAAGGTTGTAGTGAAATCATGGTAGATGAGATCAATGTTATTGTTATACATTAAGAAACCTGAATCCCTCTTCAAACCTTATAAGAAGAGATCCATTTTACTTTTGTCAAAGCAAACATGTCTTTGAATTTCTTAATTCTTTTGCATGTGGTTGGTGTGCATGTCAATATTTAGGGTTACGAATAAGGGTTTGTGATCAGAATTGGGCCCGTGGTCTTTAAGGATGTTAAACTTTACCGTATAGTTGAGAACATATGTGTCAGTCGTCGCATATTCCACAACACTACTTCCCAACCCATGAATGTAGGTGATCTGGCCATAGGTAGGCCACTTATTAATTTCCTTACATATAATTAGGTCTTGGGAACTACAAAGCTTGATAAGCTTGGTACCAAATCGGTTCTCGATTGTGTCTTAAGAATTTCTTTTGAATCTATAAACTTAGTCAAAGTATTCATCTAGCCATAGGGGGTTAGGGTTAGAGGCTTTTCTTAGGAGAGTATCTTGGTTAGTAGCATTCTAGCATTAAAGTCCCCAAGCTAACAAATATCACTTTTGCTTCTAAGATTATGGATATCTTGGTCTAAGGTGTTGAAGCGGCAATTCTTATCCAAGTTATTTTTCTTATAGGAGGCAGAATTGATAGGAGTGAAATAACAAATTGCGATAAAGATCCTATTGGTGTTAGAATCAAAAATTTTGGTCCACATGTACTGATTGAGGGGGTCTATCTTATAGAGCAGAATGCGAGGAGAAATATTATCTTTTATATAATAAGCTATACCACAAAAACCTCTGTGAGAGGATTTCCTGTTACAATTTTACATTAGATTGAATCCATCCATGTGGGGGACCCTAAATTCATCATGCTCCCAGGTTTCAACTAAGAAAATAAAATCAATATCATGGACCCAAGTTAACATAGGTCTTTTATGCCATGGAAAACCACGGCAATTCCAAAAGAGGGTCCAAAGTGTTCCTAATTCCTATTTATTATTGTTATTTTGGACTCTCTCTCTAATAAGAGATTTTCTATTTCTAATGATTTCCCACTTCCCTCCCTTTCTCACCTCCTTTACCTTTTGGACATCTTTCCTTAGTTCAACTTGGTCTTTTGGGATGAGATCTTAATTTATAAAGATTCCTGGTCCCTTTAGGCTTGGATATTTACTAATTATATCTAATCTATAGCCATTACAACTTACCTTAACACAGATAAGTCTATCACTAATTTTTGAATATCAATCACCTTCAAAACTAAATATATATTTTATTATTATTATATTTATATATTGGGAATTGTTGTATTCCAGTATTCTTTAGTGACTTTTCAAAATTTTCCGATTATTGTCTAGAATCGACAAGGATTCTTGAATCACGAGTTTGACAAGTGAACTCAGTGCCCCAAGGTTTTTTAAGTGTGAATCCTATCTAGTCAAAAACCAATTTTAAACAACCAAATCAAGATTAGCCACCATTTTTTTTTCATCGATTCCAACCAAAATCCATTAAAACTTCCAAAAATCACACTAAAAACTACTTTTATTAATATTTTATTAAAACATAATAAATTATTTAAAAAATATTTTTTTTATTATTTAATTAAAAATGTATATTTTTATATATATTTTATTATATATATATATTATATATATAACTCAACTTTGTTAAATTTTTCGATTATATTTTCTTTATCAACTTTACGTTTCCCTTCATATTAGTTTTTGAAATGGTAATATCATTGGATTGTGTTTAATATTTTCCAATATATTTACTTTATCAACTTTAAATTGAAATTTCCAAATCATATATCTACTTTATTATAATATAATCATTTAAAAATTTTATATTTCATACTTTTTACAAAGTGGATGCTTTATCAATCAATCCCATTTATATCTTTTAAAATTTTCAAATGCTTTCTAAAAAAAGTAATTCTCATGTTTCTTAAGTAAGTACTCTAGAAAAGAAAGAGATAAAATTATTATAATGTCTACAAGGCTAAAGATAGCCTATGGGACACATTGCTTCTTTATTTGGTTAATGTATTTGACATTTTCTTGTGAAGCCTCACAATAAGCACTCCTAGTTTCTTGACAAACCCCATTATCCCAAGAGCTAGTTGCCAGAATATCTGCATAATTTTCCCTAATTTCAGTGAAGGTCTCAGATTCTAAAATGAAGTGCTTTTCTGTTTCCACTTTTCTGGAAGAACAAAAAATACATACTCTTTCCTCCCACATTTCTTTTGGCCTTTTCCAGCGCCCTGTTTCACAACGGAGTTGATGAGAATTAGTCCTTAACTGTGCAATAAGAATTTTGGCTCTCCAAAAAATATTGGCCTCTATGTACTCTTTTTGTTGATGATTATGAGTGGGATTAAATACTTCTATATAGTATTTTTTCTTTCTCTGTAGCTCCTTATCCCAAGCACACTTGTGAAACTTATCCATAACAAAAGCTTCTATCTCTTTATTGTTTATGGGACATGTGTTCAAGCAATTACCCCATTTACTAAACCATTTGTTATTTTGTTGCATCCAAGTCTTCTTTCTTTTGCACAATATGTTATTAAAGACAACCTTAGGCCATATGCCCTCTTCCATTTGCTCATTTTTTTTTAAATACCTTATGACTTGCACCATAGCAATTGCTTCAATAGAAACAACCCTCGTTTCACTTAACAAGATAGCATAAAGAACTGCACTTTTAATTTTGAATTTGTTTGTAATCAAACGCTTCTGAATTTTCTCAATTTGTTTCCATTGCATGTCAGATGTACTACTCACCTACAGTTCACAACCATAGAGAATCATTGGAATCACTAGAAGCCCAAAAAGAGTTTGAGTGGTTTTCCAGTCCCATAACTCTACCTCTCTCCACCTATTTTGAAAAGCATAAAATGCTTTCCAATCCCCCAAACTTCTTTTCTTTCTACAACCATCCCAACTTAGATTTTTGTTGAAGTCAATTCCGAGGTATTTGTAATCCGCAACTTCTTCCAAAATTTTGCCTTCAAAGTAGAACTTATGTTGGTTATGTTTTCTTTTTTTAGAGAAAACCACTACTTTTGTTTTGCTAATATTAACTTGCATCCCCACCCTTATACATTATAGCTTTCGATACAATAAAGCATGTGTTCCATGGCATGGAAAAATATATTTAAATGTAAAGTTGGGACCCAAGTACATATTCAACAAAATCAAATAAAATAATAAATTAGGGTAGGAAAATATACCGGAGGGAAAAATCGGGAGTTAGAACCCTAACAACCTAGTTCTTTTCTAGTATCGACAATGAGGGGGATTGACTGTTGGACCCTAACCACCACATCCCCCTTTTCCATACTGCCTCCTGTCGGTCTAGTTTAATGGTGCCTCTATGGCTTTTGTTGATTTTTGTTGCCTGGTGTCGCATTTGGTGGGGAGTCGCTCTTGGTGGGGAGTCGTTGAGCATTGTCATGTTGTTGCCTCTTCATGTGGTGCTTGTGGTTTGTTATTGGGGTTTTGTGGCTACCATACTTTGATGTTTGTGTTCGTTCGGATTTGTGTGGGGAGTTGAGGGTGTGGGTTTGTGGTGGCTCTCATCTTGCTATGAACCTTGGTTCGTGTCTATTTAATGTTGAGGTTTGTGGATGTCATTTCTCGTTCGTCATCATCTCCTTCGATGTGATAAACCACTTGGGGTTTTCTAAGGTTTTTATGGAGCTTCTACATGGTTCTTTTATGAAGGCCTGCTATGGGAATGTTTTTTGGGCTAGTTGGGCACCTATGCCCAGCATTTTGGCTAGTTATTTGGCCAACATTTCATTTTGTTAGGGTTTCTGGCTTGTACATTTTGCACCTTTTAGGGTTTGTTTTTTGGTTATTTCTATTGCACCCTTTGGGGCTTCTTGGTAGGTCTGTGTGCCCTCGTACTTGCTTGGCCTTCTAGCCTTTTTTATGAATGATTGTCAAACGGTAAATGTTCAAATATGTTCAACATATACACAAAACATAATTTTGTTACTCCTTCGGATTAATAAATTTATGGGTTTCTTTTCAAAGGGAAAAAATATCATGAAGTTAAAAACAAAACTAACGAATATCTTCAACCAAAAATGTGTTGTTTATAATTTAAAAATCTTGTAATTACATAAATATAAATTATATTGTCGAACCAATTACAACTATTAAAGTGTTAAAGTGATTCACATGGTTCTTTACTATGTTAAATGATTTCACAATTTTTGAAACCTACAAGAAGTTTTTTCCTTTTCTATTGTGGTAAAGATTTGTTGGAACTACGAATTTGAATTTTGAATTGTGAAATTTATATAATTATGCCTTTAGGATTTTTTAAATTATTAAATATATTTATATATTTCAAAATATTATTTTAAATACAAAAAAACCCAAATTTTGTATTATTGATTTAAAAACAAACAAACAAACAAACAAATGTGAAAAAAATAGACTACACCTTAAATAAATCACTTTTTTTACCATAATGTAGTTTGGTGTGAGTTTACCTCCTTGTTGCACATAATTAAACAAATTCAAATATTTCGTAAAGAAGGGGAATTTTTTTCTCAATTTTCCTTGTCATCAATAGGTAAAGCCAATGGATACCAAAGAAAATAGAATGCAAAACATAACTTAGTTTATGTCGTCTTATTTACATCACCCCACCATTTTGAACTCTAACATGCGTTCATCCAAGATTGGTCATCTTAAATTCCTTCTCCGTCGTTGTTTGGAAATATTCAAGCTACAATTTCTTGTGTAAATAATATTGTCAACATAAATTCAAACAATCAAAATATTACCTTGTAGATATGCTTTCATATAGAGAGTGGGTTCATTAATGTTGCATTTGAATCCTTTGTTGAGAATTGATGAGCCAATTATACTATATAATGTTTTGGGGATTTGTTTTTAACCATATAATGCCTTTTTAAACTTGTAAACTTTCACATCCTAACCTTTGACTTCATATCATGGAGGATGATACACATAAACTTCTTCCTTCAAGATCGCATTTAAAAATGATGATTTGACATCCCTCTGGTAAACTAGCCAATGATTTTTTTTTTCTAATATTATTATGAAAGTATCCAATCTTCTTATTGGGGCTAAGGTTTCTTCATAATATACTCTAGGCTATTGTGTAAAGCCTTTTGTTACCAATCTAGATTTATGCTTTTCAATTTATCCTTTTCATTAAACTTAGTGTTATATACCCATTTGACTCCAATGCTTGTTTTTCCTACTAATATATCTACAAGACTCCATATGTCGTCCTTCTCTATTGTTGCAATTTCTTCATTTATAGCTACAACCCATTCTTTCTTTTCGACTACTTCAAAATGTGTTGTGTGGAAAAATAATAAGGCAAAATATACTTGTTCATTATCTAATTGTTCATAAATTTCTCCGAAACTTCCTATTTTCTACAAAATGGTGGGATTAGATTCACTTCTTGAGGATGGATTATGTGCATTCTTTCCTCCTTGGTTTTCCCCTTCATCTAGAACTTGTATTTGTGGCAGTGCTTGTCTTGGTTGGTCCACTTATGTTGCTTCACTTGGTTTGAATGCATGTAGAGAAACGTAATCACTTTTTGTTCTATTATCTTGATCATCCATGTTTGATCTCCAAACAATTTAACGTCCTTTGAAATAAAAATAAAAAAATGGTGATAGGATTGTATAATTTATTAGCGTTGGGTTCTTCATTATAACCAACAAATATGCATTTTTCACTTATGTCATCCAATTTCATTCTCATTTCTTCTAGAACATGTTCATAAGCTACACAACCAAAGATTCTCAAGTGTGACACAGTTGGCTGCATACCACTCCAAGCTTTTAAGGAACTTTGTCTTTGACTCTTTTGGTTTGAGATCTGTTCAAAATATAAATTAAGTATGGTATTACTTCTGCACAATACTCATTTGGAAAAAAAATTCTTCAACATGCTTTTTTCCATATTCATGATTATATGATTTTTCCTTTTGCTACTCCAATTTGTTGTGGAGTGTATCTTTTGACACCTTAATCCCTGAAATATGTTCCAAATTCTCTAGAATCATATTCACCTCCTCGATATGATCTTAATACTTTAGTTTTCTTGCCACTTTCCTTTTCTGCAATGCCTTTGAATTGCTTGATTTTTTCAAATGTATCATATTTTTTTTTATGAAGAAGACTCATTTCATCATGTTACATTAGCGAAATTTTGAGGTCTAAAATGGGTCTTCCAAGGAAATTATAAAATAATAGTGGAAATAATAAAATAAGATTAGATTACATCATCAAATTTTAGAGGGACAAAAGAAAAAACTATTTTTTCAAATCGTATTTTCAACTTATCTCCCTTTGGGTTTACTCAAATTTCGAGCAGAAACACTCGTTGGATGCAAATTTGATTCATTATCCAAGCAGTACCATATTGCATATTTTTTATGGACCCTGCTACACGAAAAATGAGAAATACATGAAAAAGTGTGATTGCAATCACATTTTTTCATGTATATCTCATTTTTCGTGTAGCAGGGTCCATCGAAAGTATGCAACATTGGTACTCCTTGGATGATGAATCAAATTTTGCATCCAATGAGTACTCTCGCTCAAAATTTGTGTAAAACCTTAGGGGGATAAGTTGAAAAAAGTAGTTTTCTTATTTTTTAAACTTTTTACTTTTTTACTCCAAAAATGGTGAATCATCCATCATGGTTGACATCATCATCTTGAATCCTATTAGTTCTTATAAAGTTTATTTTGGTTGTACATTTTTCTTGGGAGGCTCATTTTAGACCTCAAAATTCCCCTAATGAAATCATCAATAAAGCTTAGAAAGTAAAAACTTCCTCCTACTATCTAGGTTTGCATTGGACCACAAAGGTTTGTGTGTACTAACTCAAGTGGACTTTGGGTTCTATAGCTAGGAGCATTTGGAAAATTGTTTCTTTAGTGTTTCGCAAGGTTACAACTTTCACATGGAATATGACACACATCTATCACATGTTGACCTAGGACCATAGAATTCTTTTGCAAAAGAACAAAACTATTAAAAGCTAAATGGCCATATCTAAGATGTCATAACCAAGTTTCATAAGAACTTGTTACAAACTAAGCATATGATAATGGTTACTTGGCATTTCTCATTATTAGAGGAAACATCTTATTTTTGGTCATTTGGATTCCTGATATGACTCTTCGATCAGGGGGCTTGCCAAGAATACTGTAGGTAGGACCTTTAAACTTGAATTCAAAACCATTCTTACTTATTTGTCCTACACTTAATAGATTGTGTTTCAGAATTTGTACCTAATAGACATCATAAATGTCCTTTTCATATTTCTTATTTACAAATGTAACAATACCTTTGTCTAAGTAATTAACAAAATCATCATCTCCCAATTTAATATAAGGTTTAATTGTTTCATCAAAACTTGAAAAACATCTTTGTTACATGTCATATGATTATTATAGCCACTTTCGAGAAGCTCGAGATATTCATTTCTATTAGTTTATGTTGTTGAACAAGCAAGAAACATGGAAGATGTTGTACCCCCATCAGTGCTTGAAACATTTATGTTGCCTTTGTCCAAATCTGATTGTTTCTTCATACATTCACTTTCAAAATGGCCATACTTTCTGATGTAATATCATTGTATATTAAACTTATCCATCCTTCCTCTTCATCTTTTTTCTACCTCTTCCTCTTTAATTTTGACATTGATCCTATGGTTACTTAAGTTGAATTGATGCATTGTTTCTATTGCTAGAATATCCTCTTCCTCTTTTGCCTATGCTTTTATTACCTTTACCTCTTCTTCTATTAATTGTGGCTTGAGTTTAGAAGGCATTTTCTAATGAGTCATTTTTATGTTTAACTCTTGACTCATGATTTAACATTGATCTTGCAAATTCTTCAATAGGAAATTGGGTCAAGTCTTTATTTTCTTCTATAGTTGTCACCAACATGTCAAATGAAGGTGGGAGATTTCTGAGAATGTTCTCAACCGCCTTTTGATTGGTGACATCATCTCCATGAGATCTAAGTTGATTTACTACCTCCATGACCTGTGTCGTAAATTGATCTGTTGTTTCAATATCTTTCATTTGCAAAGTTTCAAACTTCTTTCTGAGGATTTGAAACTTTGCATTCTTGACCATGTATGTGCCTTAATGTGGCCTTAATATGCTTTTTCCAAAATTTCCCAAGCTTGATGAGCATTGATTGTTGCTACAATCCTAGGTAATATGGAGTCTTCAACTCCAATGTGCAGATTCCATAGTGCTCTTGAATCCAATATTTTTTTCTTTGCTGAAGCATTTCTCTGGAAATTTGTCATTGTTGCTAAACCTACAACTTTGGGTTCTTTGTGACTATTGCTTCCCAACTGTCCAAATTCTTCAAAAATATTTTCTTCTTAATTACCCACATTGCATAATTTGTACCATTCAGTAGGGACCCTATGTGTTTTGATTGCTAGTGGAAGCCATGATTAACTTCAGTAACTTCCCCTTACTGTGAATTGAGGCGGATTCTCCCCGATTTTCAACTCATTGAAACTCTAGCGAGGATCTTAAAACCTCGGTGCAAGTGGATCTAGCTTACAATAGTGGCTCTAAGAACTACAAAGAAACCTTGGCATGATTAGGGTTTCTCCCTATAAGACTTCAAATGGGATTTACGGTGAAGGCTCCACAAAAAAATCTTAGTGCAAGCAAATCTAATGACAACTCCACAGAGAAACCTAGACATATGATAGAGGCACAACTTCACAAAGAAATCTCCACTTGGATTTGGCATATAGGCCCCCTCTCTTGATGGTGGCTGCTCTGCAAGTGAAAATGATGCCAGCTTTATGGGTTTAGCATATAGGGTGTTTTTTTTGTCTTCAAGTTTGTTTCCTTAAATGGTGGTTATTCCTTCTTTTGACACGAGGATCACGTTACAAATCTCTCTTGATGGGACCAGCCAGAGCTAATATACGTCATACATTCATATGGAACAGAAGAATTTATTTTCAAGTATTACAGCAAAACCCTACGCCCATTAAGATCAGATTCAATGCATTTCATCGCTATTCTTTTTCGGTACTGTGAAGGACAGCTGTATTACAGCAAAGATATTTGTTACAATGAAAACAACAAAAGTTATAATTGAAACATATCCTTTTAATATATTTATATAACTTTAGTTAAAGCTTTATTAAAATTAAGACATAAAAAGGGAAATTGAGTTGTAAAATTTTGGACAAACTGGGTATATTTTTGGGCGTTGTCTACCAGAAGAGTTGGCAAATTTGATGGGATGAAAAAGTCTTTGGAATTTAGTGTTTTTGTTCTTTTTTTTAATTGATAATTTAAGTGTTTAAATTTTGTTTTTTATAGTAAAAATAAATTTAAAATCATCAAAACTAGTAAGCATATAAAATCTGTAATTCAAATTTCCCAATTTGGTTAAAATCTTACTTGAAGAAAAGAATTGAATTATAAAATTTTGAACCAAACAGTTTATATTTGTATATAATTTTAATTATTCCATAAATTATATTAATTTAAAAAAAAAATAAATATTATATTTAAAATTAACAAATAATTAATTAAATTAATTAATTAAAATATTAACAAATTAAAATGTAAAATTTTTATATGTTTGATTCCTCTGTTTTATATATATTTCATAGTGGTCGCTCAGAAACTCATTGACTTTTTGGTGGGTTTGGAGTAGTGGTGGAGATTTAGATTTGGGGAGAAGAATTAAGGAGTGTAGAATTAAAATAAATTATTTATGTAATTGTTAATGTATAATTTAGTTAATAAATGAAAGTATTTTTAAAGTATTTTTTTTGGTTAATTTTAATCAAAATTTGGTAATATTTAAAAAAATAGTTTAAGTTGTTTAATTTGTAAAATTCAAATGCTTAGATTTTTTTTATGGAAGTAAATCTATTTATGCATTTTTTTTGGTAGGTAAGCACCCACTAGAAATTTGAACCAGTGACCTATCACGAGGACGAGGAGTGCCTTAACTGTGCACCCATTCACCGTCAATCAAAAGCCTCCTTGGCAAATCTATTTATGCATTTAAAAATGTATTTTAAATAACTAAAAATCACAATTTTGATTGAAATTGTATGGCTAGATTCTAGTGAAAAATTCATTTCATGTAAAAGTTAGAGTGTGCCTAATTGTTAATTGGATTTATCTCAGTTGGTTGTGAGTTGTTAATTGAGTTTATCTCGGTTGATTGGGAAGAATGAATGAGACACTGAGAACTAGGTTCAATTTCTATAAGTGATATGATGAGCTTTAATGTAATGGCTTCAAGCCTATGATATAATGGATTAGAACGAATATATATATATATATATATATATAATATATATATATATATAATATATATTTTCTTCAAATAGAATATAAAGAATATTTCATTCTAATCTCTAACAAATACATAAACATTATAATAAATATAAAAACATATAAGACCGACATTAAATATTATATTTTGATAACAATAAAAAATTAAAAAAATACAGACCTATATTAAATAGGAAAATTTAATAATTAATATATATATATATATATATAATATTTAAATTAATTAATTAAAAATAATTAATTTTTCAGTATTATATATTTTATATTAAAAAAATAAACTAAATAAATAATAATAATAAATAAAATTGCTAGAAAAAATATTTTCATATGTGCACATTTGAACACTTCCAAAGATTTTACCATCCACTCGCATTACTATGCAGAGATCCAATGAGATCCAATCTTTTCAACGAAGAGTTCAAAAAAAATGCATTTAACAATGGTTCGGAATATATATATATATAATAATGAGATATTAAAACATAATTTGAAGTCCAAAATAAAATTTAGATCATTATATTCAGCTTTCCCACGTAAATAAAAGAAAAAAGAGAATTATATGAAGTAATCACATGAAGTAATCACAAGAATATAATGAACCATTTTACAAAATTAGAATGATGTTTTTTCTTTTGGACATTGGAGTTGTTGGAAATATGAGGGGTGAATCAGTATTTTTTTTCAATTATTATTTTTTTCAGTTAAAAACATTTATATTTGGAATACAGAAATAGATAATAGATAACAGGAATAGATGCTTTTATTAATATGATCTTTGTAATAAATCAAGTAATATATATATATATGGTTTCAATCAGTTGCCAAGCACCAACTTGGACTCTTTGTGAGGCTTTAACCTCCAGAGCACCAACTCTGTCTTGTCAAGGCACCAACCTTGAATTTAGAAGCACCAACTCCCAAGACACCAATCCTTTCAGTTCTGAGGCACTAACCTCAAGGGCTCCAACCCTCTCCTGTAAATTGTCTGGATCTGTTTGGTTGTAATTCTCTACTCCCAACCCTGCTGGACCTATGACTTACTTTTGTCCTCCTGTTCCTTCCACTTCTACCAGAACTTCGGCTTCCATTTTTTCTTACAGTTCGCCAGCAACATTAAACTTTCCTTGTTGTCTGTTTTATATGCTTGATACGCCTGACCTTTGGCTTCTTCCTTGCTCGCTTGAGCTTCAACTTTCTCAACGCTCGCTGATCTTTCAGCTTCCTCTGCGCTCACTCTTCAACTTCCTCTGTCTCTTCGTGTTCATCAATACTCACAGGACACATTAATTAGGAAGAGAGACCATCTTTATTATTATTCAAACAATAGACTTATTCTTTACGGCAATTGCAACATTCATGAACAATTGAAGTTATTCCTTTAAACCCACAATTGCAATTGCAACATTCTGGAGGTTTTTATAAGTCGTGTCCATAGTACAGTCGATGGCCGATAGCCAATTCCCCTGCTACCGACAGAGAGAATGCGATTATGTTATTAACCAGTTGTTAATAACTCCATTGGGTCCATTGCCTTATCGCAATCGACAGTTTATATCGTTACACTCCTTCAAGACTTGCGATTGAACCAGATGTGATATTACATTAAGGCATATTAAGATGGCGCATTCGGGTCCATTCTCCACTGTAGATTTCAATCCCCAAAATCCGACGGTCTATAGCGATTTCGGGGGGACTACTTTCATGAGAGTTACCCGCCCGAAATGAGCAGTTTTTCTCTCTCCTCTAGTTGCTACTTGTCAACCATTGAATGGAATCGGGCGCTCTCCTCTAAATACCACATACCATTTTGCATTCACCCGAAATCTCGCTTATAGCTTTAAATCTGCCTTCCTTCATTGACTAACGCTCGAGCTTGTTTATACCCAATAATCGTAGACCTTCTACCATCGATGACTGCGACACCTTTTCTGGATTCCTCTTCCGCCACTGCTTAAATCAATCTCCGCCTTTCATTTCTTGACTCCAATTTGCACAATTTAATCTTGGCCGATCATTTCCTTTGACCTCTTCCATTGATCTCTGAGATCCAACAGTTCCTGTGCGTCCAATCTTCATCTGTCTCCTCACTTTGACTTTGATTCATTTCTTCAGTGTTTTTTCCTATGGTTTCAGGTTTCTTCAGGGTTTTGGCCTTTCACTTTTCTGCCTCTCTCTGAGCTTGCCTTCTACGAATTCATACATCATTGATTCTCTCTGAGCTTCACTCTGATTCTTCAACCGGATGAAAAGACCCATTTTGATTCGTCTTTGCTTCTTTTGATGAATTCTTCCTCTTGGTTCTTCTTGGGCAAACATTACACGCGATACTCCCGATATGGCTCCTCCAATGTTGCTCCTCCTCAATCTTTCGCTCTTACACTTGCTTCTCTTCTTTTCTTTGATAGCTCTGCTCTGATAGCTCCTTGGCTTCATATTGACATTAATGACAATCTAGATCAACAATCTCCCCCTTTGTCATTGATGGAAATATTCTTCTTCTCTCCTCCTTTGACATCAGTGGCAAAGGAGTGTACAAGGACTCCCCATGTCGAACTGCTCCCCCTATCCTACAACATCTTTATGAATCAACTTAAGTGATGCTAAAGAGATAACCCCCATATTTTGACGAAGATGTTCAAATGCTTCTCGAGGAAGAGGTTTTGTGAAAATATCAGTTATCTGCACCTTAGTATTGATATATTCCAAGATGATATTTTGTTCAACTACTTGTTCACAAAGGAAATGATACTTGATTGGTATATGTTTGGTCTTTGAGTGCATCACTGGATTTTTTATGAGGCTGATCACACTTGTGTTATCACAATAGATGGTAATTGGTTGATTTGTACCTATATTGACATCTTTTAGAGCTTCCTTCATCCATAGTATTTGAGTACAACAATCTGCGGCAGTTATATACTCGACTTCCGCTGTAGATAGTGATATGGACGTCTACTTTTTGCTGATCCAAGATACAAAATAGTCTC
>APFE031593972.1:149298-171110 GCA_000404065.3 Pinus taeda | reverse complement strand
GGGGAATGTTGACACCTAATCCTTGTGATTGGGTGAATATATGTAAATAGATAAATAAGAAATATGAATAGTCATCGGGAGATGAATTGAACAGTCTCTCCCTCATGTATATAATGAAGACCTACTAGATGGAATAATACACGAATCATTTTTTCCTTATGGAGTTACTGCTTGGCCTGACATAATGAATAGAACAAAAAAATCCTTTTTATTAAATCTATGATTTATAATGGGGTTTAAAACATGTAGGAAACAAAGTATGGAACTAGACCAGCAGAAGACTTGTTACAACAAGGCATGAGACTTGGTTTTGAAACCATGTGCACAGTTTATGAGTCACTTCTTGATATGGTACATTTCTATTTCTTTTTTTTCTTAAGCAAGAGTAGTTCCTTCTATTTCATTATATCGAGAATAAATTTACAGAATATACAAAAACCCTGAACTCCGAGTGGTGATAGGGAAGCCAAGGGCATGATGTCAAAGTAAAACTTCACCTCGCTACAACAGATAGCAAAAATCTCTCACAACATACTTTAGGATGAACCATACAAAACAAAAGCCTAATCAAAGGCTCACTAACCACCCATGTCACTCATGCAATAAGCCCATCAAGACTTGTGGCCCCACCAAAAAAGCACCAACAGATCTGACGGTTAACACAACCCCATGAAATCGGACGGAACAACAAAGTATCACACCACCTAAAATGTGCGAAACTTAACTCGCAATGGAGGGTGGTTTCATCACCCCGTTCTGGCCATGTGGCAGTAGTCTAATGGTATCACTCCCAAAAAAACTAAACCACTTACCATCCCAAATCTGGGCGATTTCCCGTAAACCGTTTTATCCTAGTTTTCCGACCGGGAAGAAGAATGAAGGGGAACTGCCTTTTCCGGGAAACAAGAACCGTCATTGTCTAGACACTCACTCCTCAAAACAAGCAACAGAGACCTCCATTTATTGTGGATAGAACCCTTTTGAGCAATCTGAAGAGGAAGGGGTGTGGTCACTTTCCACCAGGGAGAAACAAGACAAATTTGAACATGTTTGTCTTCTCGTAGCCTCCCCAAGAACTGTGATCGAACTTGTTTAGACATCATCATACAGTTTCTTTCCTTCGAGCCCAATGTTTGAAAAGTTCTCTATCTTCTGCCACTTGTTCACCACAAATAGCTTTTACTCTTCCCAGAGACATTTCCTTCCATTTCAACTCAAATATGCTTTCTATATTAATCACTCCTTGATTGGCAAGAGTATCTGCTAGTTTGTTGGCTTCTTGTCTAACATGTCTGAAACTAATAGTTCTTAGACTCAGGAGATGTTTTTGTATTCTTTGATACACTTGTATTAGTCTCCAGTGTTTTGAGACCTTCTCTGGCGCTACTCCACAACTGATTCTTTTAACAACTTTTATAGAGATCTCTGAGTTTGCCTATATGATGACATTTGAGCTATTTCAGTAGTTCCAGGCATTGTTCCAAGGCCATTAATTTAGCCATGTTATTTTTGGCTTTACCTAAGTGGTAGTGGAAAATTAAGCTTATAATTCCATCTTCATCTCTTAACACAACTCCATAACCAGCTATTCCAGGGTTGCCTTTCGAAGCCCCATATATATTGCATTTCAGGTAGCCTTTCGGCGAAGGCTGCCAGACATCCTTTTCCTTTCCCAAATTTCCCTCTTTTCTTCTCAGTCCATTGATAATGGTCTCTTGCATTCCCAGTTGCCTGAGGGTTTTCATCTCATTTACTGTGGGAGGGTTTTTGGGAAAATTATGAACAATTGTACTAATTGTCTCTCTAATCTGCTTCAAGATCAGATCCAATAGGCAAAGAGGACTGGATTTTTCATCCTTGAAAATTCTTTTATTCCTTTCTTTCCAAACATTCCAGATGATGAAGCTAGGTGTAAAGGCCCAGGCTAGATTGAGAATCTCATTCTTATAAAAGTTCCTTCTACACTTGTTCAGGGTATTGTGATGCTTTCTTTATCTCTATCTGTCTATTGAAAAATGGTTGCAAAAGAGTCTCACAACCAGGTGGTAAAGGTGCAACTGTTAAGAATATGCTGCATTTTTTCCTCTTGATTTTCACATAGCTGACATCTAGAGGGCCCAATAATCCCTCTTTTCCTAATTTTGTCCCAAGTTAAGATTTTCTTATGGTGAACTAACCACATGAATAACTTGATCTTCATCCACCCTTGTTGGCTCCAGAGTTGTTGCCACGAATTCATTGCAGTGCTAGAATCTAGGTTCAGGATAATCTTCTTAGCTTCCGTAAGATTAAAGGAGCCTTCTTTATTGAGGCCCCATCTTAACTGATCTTGCCCCTCTGTTACCAGGATTTTCCTTTGTTTTAGTATGCTCATAATTTCCTTGACTTTTATTTTTAGGAGACTGTCATCACTATAGTCTATGCTTCTCCAATTCCTCCATTTTCCGGAGTTGTGAGGAAGATTCTAGAAATATTTAACTCTAGTTAGTCCTTGGGAATATGTTTCCTGCTTAAGGTCTCTATAGTCTTCTTTTAGCAGCATTGGTTCTTGTTTCCATTTGTCCTCCAAAAAGAGAGCTAGATCCCCTGCTCTGATTTCCCAGAAACTATGGTCTTGTACTAGGCATCTGTTTTCCCAGGCTTTATTCCAGATGTAAGAGCCCTTTATGTTTCCAGACATTTTAATAATATCATTAGTTTGCCAAGAGCTTGCATATTTTTCTTTCCATGTTTTAGCCCATTGAGCTTCTAGTTCTTTAACCCATCTCCACCAGAGTTTGGCTCCTAGTACATTAATTAAGATTTCTTGATCATCTAATCCTAGCACCCCGTGACTCTTAGGTTTGTAGATTTTATCCCAAGAAAAAAGTGCCCATTAATTCCTTGTCTCTTCCTTGCCCCAGAGGAAGTCTCTCTGGATATTCCTAAATTGTTGTAAGACCACTTTGGGGGTTGGGAGAGCTGATAAAAAGAAAACCAGGATTGACTATAGGACAACCTTTGTCAGAATCAGCCTGTCAACCAGGTTTAATGATCTGATGGTCCATTTTTTAACTTTGTCTTGCATCTTATTGAGCACTGGTTCCCAAATACTCTTGTGCAGGGATCTGTCTGTAAGGGGAATTCCCAAATAATTTGAAGGGAGGGAATCCCTTTGGGAACCCAGAATTCTTGAGATATTTCTCTGAATTACAATGTTCGTATTTAAGAAAAAAAATTGATTTGGAGAGGTTGATTCCATACCTGTGGCGAAGGAAAAATTATTTAGGATTTGCTTGTACTCTGAAGCTTCTTTGACAGTAGGAATTCCATGCAACATTTTGTTATCCACAAATTTTTGATGAGTCATTGTCTGACCATTCTCGGTTAATTGAAGTCCCTTAATTTCTCCCAAGTTTTTAGCCTGCTTAATGGTTCTTCCCAATCCTTCCATCCTGAGGATAAAGAGAAAGGGAGAGAGTGGATCGCCCTACCGGAGACCTCTAGAAAGAGTGAAGATAGTTGAGGGATACCCATTCACCAGAATAGAAAAGCTGGAAGAAGTTACCAGAGCCATAACCCATCTGACCCAGTTATGATCAAACCCAAAAGCAACAAGGATCCTCTTGATATAGCTCTAGTTAACCTTGTCATAAGATTTGGCAATATCTAATTGCATGATCATACTAGCCTGCTTTTTACTGGTTAGTGTGTGAACTTTCTGGTGTGCTAGAATGATATTATTAAGAATTTGCCTGCCTTCGACATAACCAGATTGTTCACCTGAGATTAAAGGAGGAAGAAGAGGTTTGAGTCTGCTAGCCAATACATTGGATATAATCTTCTAAACCACATTGCATAAGGCAATGGGTCTAAACTTATCAGTAGTCAGGGCTGAATCCTGTTGGGGGAACAGAGAGATGAAGGAGGTATTGAGGGCTTTCAGAATAGTCCTGTTTCCTCTGGAATCCTCCACAACATTCAAGATGTCCTGCTTGACAATGTTCCAGTAGGCCTTAAAAAAATCCACATTGAAACCATCTGGACCTTGAGATTTTCCATTTTGCATGTCCTTGATAATCTCACTGACTTCCTCTTCATTGACTGGTTTGTTTAGGTTGAAATTGTCCTCTCTAGTCACCAGTTTAGGGATGTTTTTTGCAATTTCTCTGATGAATTTTTCCCTATCTAGATTATTTTCCTTATTGATACTTCTGAAATGTTGAACCAACACTTATTCGATATTCTTGTGAGAGGTCTGGAGCTACCCTTTTTCATTCAAAATCGTAGAGATTCTGTTGTGAGCCCTATTGGCTATGGTGGATCTATGAAAAACTTTAGTGTTACGATCCCCTTCTTTGAGCCATTGAACTTGAGACTTTTGTCTCCAAAATATTTCCTCTTGTTTGCGTAACTTCTCCCATTCTTGATGGTGTTTATCAACTTTCTAACTTTTGGATTTATCAAAGCCCACTGTGATCAATGCTTGATTGAGTTCCTGTAGTTTGGCTTCCACTGCCTTTTTCTCCACAAAAATGTTGCCAAAAACCTCCTTGTTCCATTCTTTGAGTCTGAATTTAATATGCTGAAGTCTTTTGTGTAGGATGAACATATTCGTGCCCTGGATCTGCAGATCTTCTGCCCACCATTTTTCAATGTTGTTGATGAAATATGGGTGGGAGAGCCAGATATTCTCAAACCTGAAGGGCCTATTCTTGGGAGAATCAAACCCCTCAAGTTCTAATTGTATTGGCCAATGATCAGAACCTCCAAAGGGAAGAACCTTAGTTGTTATTTCTCTATTTGCTAGCATAAGCTCCTCTAAGATCAAAAATCTGTCTAACTTGGAGGTGACCTGAGCCTCACCTCCTCTTTTTTTGTTCCATGTATAAAGGCCATTATGCGTTGCCGAGTCAACCAGATTCATGTCATCACTAAAGGTTTGGAACAGTTCGGAGTCCTTATTTAGAAATATGGTGCCTCCTTTTTTTTCTGAAAGTGATTTAATCATATTAAAATCTCCTCCCAAGACCCAAGGTATTTCTTTATGTCTACTTTTGAGCTGTGCCAAGGAGTTTAATAGTCTTAGTTTCTCATCTATTCTTTGTGGCCCATAGACATTTGTGGCAAGGAAAGTGTCCACAACTCCCACTGGTTGAATAATTATAGATAGATAATTTCTTGATGCCTCCACATCCAAAATACTAACTCTTTGGGGGTTCCATAGAGTGAGGATGCCTCCCACTGTGTTTTTTGCTTTCACTTCAACAAACTCAAAACTGTTCATCCATTTGCTATGGATTTGCTTTAACTTTTGAATGGAACATTTTGTTTCTTGAATAAAGATTATATCTGGTGTTGCTAGTTTCATTCTGTGGCTTAACACTCTTTTTTTTCTTTTACTGCCTAGACTCTAATATTCCAAGATATGAACTTCATAAATAAAGATTTGTGAAATAGTAATGGGTTAGGTCTTTCATCTTACCCGAATCTATCATTAGCTTTCCACACTCCATCGAGAGCTCATTTTTCTTTTTCTTGCCCCTCTTCTTTCTTGGATTTCTGGTTTTTAATCATGGAGTTGATTTCATAGTTTTCACCCCTCTGTGTTCCTGCCTGTGAATACTTTTACCTTTATCCAATCCTCTTTCCTGGGTTTTCCATAAAAATAACTGTTGTATTATAGAGCATTCTTATGAAGGTATTTATTCTATTCCTCCCTTGTATCCCTGCCTCAAGAATCCTTCCAAATCCAGGTTTTCCTTTCTAAAATTTCCCCTAATTCATGATCTTCCAGATCTGGTTCGCTTTGGGTCATTTCATGGTCCATCTCCATTTCTGTCTCACTCATAACAGTCTCATTTTGATGTACCATATCTTGAGATTGTTTTTTGTTTTCTTCCATTTCTTTTTCATTAGCATCTTTCTCCTGATATTGATCATCCTTTGTGTTATCCTCATTCTCATCCAGCACTTGAAACCTGTTCTGACTGACCTTCTGCCTTTCATTCTATTGTTGCTTCATTCCCTTTTTTCCCCCTTTACTTCTGTCTGCCACTTTCTGAAAGCTCTCTTTATCCTTCAAAGTATTGAGGTATTCTTTGTTGTCTACTTTACTGAGAGGGAAATCTATGAAAAAATGTCCATCTTCATGGCATCTACGGCATCTGAATGGGATATGCTCGTAATCCATGATCTGCACCCACTCCTCATCAAAAACTTCCAGAATAACTTCATCCGGAAGAGCCTCTAATAGATCCATTTCCACACATATTCTTGCAAAGGAAGTATATTTCCCTCTTCTTGTGGCTTCAGAAACTTTGACAAAACATCCTAGTTGATTACCAATAGCTGCTAGTGATACCATTTGCCAATAATCAAGAGGTAAAGAATATAGCCTTACCCATACTGGAACCGAGGTGAAGGTCTCCCACTTTAGGACAAAGTTCATCATCCAAGGCCTCATATAGAGACCAGCTGCTACATAAAAGTATGGTCCTCCTTCAAATATTCTGCCTTTGTATTCGATGTTTAAGAACACCACTGTGAAGAATCCCTTTGACCCAAGATGTAGGTCAATGCTTCCTTTGGGCTTCCAGTGATACTTGATCCACGTTTGCAAAGATTTTTCAGTGGGCCATAGTCCCATGAATTTACAAATAATGGCATAGTTCCCCATATGTTCTCTGTGTGCTTGCAGAGCAGGGTCATTTAATATTACTCGAGGAGTGATTGCCAGTTTAGGCTTGCAAGGTCCCTTTTGCCTGTGTTCTCATGAACCAAGATTTTTGTCTTCTTCCTCCTTATCCTTTATGTTGTTGTTTTCCTTGGTCTTAGTCCCCTCTATCCCCTTAGCATTATCTCTGTTTTTTTCCCCAGCCACGCCTTTGTTGTTAAAGTCCATTGTCTTTCCTTTATTGGATACTGCATGCTTGTAGGAGGGAGTCAAGCTCCCTCCTTTGCCGCCCTCCATCAGAAACCTTCTATGCTATCCTCTGAACTGTCGTCGCTTGCTCCTGTCTTTCTTCCTCCTTGGCTCCATTCCAACCCTCATGCCAATATGGTACATTTCTATTCAATTTACATTGAGTATATTATTTATTTCAATTTTCATTATTCTCACCAATGTAGATACACTCGTTACACTTTATTTTTATGTTTGCAGATGGAGCTGCAAGATTAAGAAGACAATTTTTTTTTTATGAAATCAACAAAACATTCATCCAAATAACCCAAGTCATGGAAGTAGCTCGATCACCGAAAACAGTTCAAATGAAGAATGATGATCAATTTGGATATCAATGTAACATGTATTTTTTGAAATAATTGTATGTGAAAATCAAACATTTTGTTTAATGTAATGGACATAGTGTCCCAATTGAAAGACAAGGGGTTACCAATAACAATCCCATTTTGTATTACAAAGAGCCTCTTATTGATATATAATAAAATGCATTTTAATTTATTATATTATGTTATCCAATGTCGCTGTGAAATGTTACATGACTGATTAAATATATGGATGATTAAATATTATAATGAAGAGATGTGAAATCTGATAATATAACAAATTAATCCAAACATCATATACAAATACACTAATCAAATTTTAATTTATATGAATATTGTTATAATATATATGTCAATTTTTTGATGAATAATAGATTTTAAAAATTACAATAATTGCACTGTCACATGTCGTTGTTTCCAAAAAAGAAAATATCTCATTCAAAAAATTGGTACGCCTATAACATAAAAACACATTAGTGCTTTATGTTATATAAAAGAAACACACCGATATCTTTTTGCATGTTGAGTGACTTTTAAGAAAATGAGAGCACCAATGCATTTATCTCTTCAAGCATCAATCTTGTTTGAGATTAACGCCCCGATGCATCGTAATTCTTAACACACCAGTGATTTCATATAACTAACTCCCCAGTCCTACAAAATATTATTTCTAGCCCTGTTCATTATGAAAACTAACACCACTGGTCCTTTTGTGTAACTAATGCATCGAGGCGTTTATACAAACAATACACATCGGCGCTACAAGTTTAAACAAAGCACCTGTAAAACAATTATTTTTTGTCTTCCCCAATATTATTTGTATTCAACACCTCAGTTCCTTTAGTTATGTATGTTGGTCAGTGCTTTTATATATGTAGTGCACTGGTGCTATTGGTTCTATTAAGCACACCGCAAAAAAAAGCAACCGCTAAAACCTCCAATGGCCGATATTTTTTCAATTATGATGAATTTCCATTAAAACCTCCACTAAAAACCCACTATCACAAACAAATGTTTTAGCATATGTCTTTTTGACAATTTTTTCCAATTTTATAGCAATAAAAACCTTCATTATAACCTCTGCTAGAAGGTATTTTCCTTGTAGTGTAATAGTTATTTTAATCACCCATGTTAATACAAGAGGAATGGTTAAATTAATTCAGTAAAATTTCAACCTAAGAAAGATAGTTCTTTTTGAGATACCATGCACTATAATTGTAGGCCTCTTCTCTCTTCTATGACTAACTCGTATAAATATTTTATAGGAAAAAATTGCATTTCCTAATCTAAGAAAGGAAATTGCATTCATACCTTGTTAAAATAAATTCATGGAATCAAGTGAAACTTGTGAATTTAATAGACACTCACATATTTAATAAAAACTCTCATGTGCTAATTAAAAATAAATTACACACACGCATAATAAGTATTATGTCTAAAAGCACACCATGTTAATTATATCTTGATTGTCATGATTAATAAAGTGATCTTCACCAATATAATTTGGTATATAAAATATATAGTCACATAATCACACTTAAATACTATAAAAAATCACACAAAGTAACAAAAGAACTTATATTATGTTGAGCGGGATGTACCATCATTGAATAGAGCTGCTGGAATTAAACTATGGTAAAACTAAATGAATGAGCATAGTCTTCTTAGTTCTCACAAGAGCATATGGAAAATATTCATCTAGAGTTCCTTGTATTAGAATAATTCATCATGATATCAAGAAATATGTCTCTTAATCACTAGCTCCCCCTTTTTTAAAAACACACAAAAATGGAGGAGAGAGTAAATAAGCATGTCAAAGAATTTATTAAAATGATTCAAATATAAATACATGTGTTGGACCCTTGGATTCATATTCTAAGAGGTCTTTTGGACTCCCATTGCGTATTCATATTCCCTTGAGACTCTTCATATTCTTTGTCAACCCTAAGGATAGTGTTTCCAACAATTTCAGAGTCCATAGTATTGTATATATCAAGCATCTTTGCTTAAGATAGGATTCTAAAAGCCTTAACAAGAGACCTAAGTTAGACTGGCGCCAGAATCAAATATTATTGAGTAGTTATTCAAATATTATTCATTATAAAATATAAAAAAATACTTAGTTAATCCACCAAGCATCTATACATCAAAAATTAAATTGTTATGCCTAATGAATGATACTGATAACTATGCAATTGTACCTCAATAAGAAAGTAGTAATGATACAAAATGGATGTGGATGACTCAATACCAACAATCATAATTTGATAATTATGGGAGGTTTGTAACTATTTAAAAGACAATGCAGAGTAAGTTGGTGATCTGAAATGGAGAAGATTGGTAGTATTGTGCTAATTCCCCATTCAAAATAAAACCAAAGATGTTTATCATTTCCTTATCAAGTTCTTAAGAATTCAGTAATTTTGCTTAAAATATCTGATTCCCATGAGAGTTTCTTATGTAAATTTTATAAATAATTTAACATAAAACATATGTTGAACAACAACAATATAATAGCAAATAACATCAAAATACAACACACAACAACCACATGATAAAAGGAGTTCACCTCTCTTGGGTAACGTCTCCTTGGTATAGCTTCCAATGGCTTGGGCCTCTCTATTATGCTCAAAATGACAGCAAACGTGTGTTTACAATGCTCAAATGCCTCTGAAACATGTCTCCATGAGTTCAAAATACTAAAAAATGGCTATCTAGCCTCTTTTTGCATCCCATTTGGATAAGAACTAAAGAAGTTATGACTTCTCCCAATTCTCCCACTATGTGTTCCACAAAATGCTCCAAAACTAATATAAAACCACATTTTTGCTCCAAAATCCACTAACTAGGCGATATTTTTATTGCACTACGGGCTATAACCTATCGGCGAGATCGCGAATAGCAATCATCGATGTTTGGTAGTAATAAACTACAGACTTGTTCTCTCTGTGATTACGATATGTGATTGCGGTTTATCGCATCGCAATCCAAGCTGATATCACATCACAACATCTGGGGGTCGATTCTTATTGCCACTATGATTGCGATATGTGATCACATCATATCGCTACTCCCAACCTTGCTAGGGCTGATTACTTTAACTCCTCCTTGCTTGCGATTGCGATATGTGATATCACAAATTGCAATCTGCACTGCCTAGGGGCCGATTCTTAACCCGATCAACCTGTTTCCTGTGATATGTGATATGCGAGGGCCAATGGTTGTCTGCCACTTGGTGCCTCCTCATTCACTGAAGTGTTTTTCCACGTCATCCAATCCTACCATGTAGATAAGTCAAACTTGAACTTTGACTTGTTCTAACTTCTGAATACCAACTTGGATTTGAGTGATGTTCACACTATTGGATTCAGAATGACGAGATCTTAGATATGAAGAAAAACTTATCAAGATTCTGACACTATGATTTTCAAGCATAATTTTGAGCACTTGATCACTCCTCCCCACTAGAAGCCTTTTGGACCCCAAAAGGATCACTTTCAATTATTGAACTGATGAGGGTATTGTTCCGTCACCTTCCCCTCTTCAATTCATTTGGCCTTTGATGGATTTCTACCTTTGAGACCCACTCAAAGATAATCAACATTTCCCCTCTTTGATGACGTTGTTCTTCTACCAAGTATGGTGTCTTGCCGAAGATCATCAAGTAATTTTGGAGAAAAATATTCAATTGATGGAATGTGTACACTTTATCCATGATATTCAATCAAAGGAGGCTCATACAATCCCAAATTTTCAACGTTAACAATGGAATAAATTTTCATATATGAAGGTAAATCAAGTTTGAAATCATTATTACGAATCTTTTCCAGAATTTTAAATGGACCATAATGGATTGGTTTCAACTTTTTACCTTTACCTTGAAGCCTTTCCTTGCTAATGTAAAGCCAAAATTGATCACCTACTTGAAACTGATGATCCACATGATGCATATCATGCCTTGCCTTATACTTGCCTTGACTCTTTTCTAGTTTTTCTTGAATTGTTTGATGAATCAAGTGAATTTTCTCAATGAATTTCTTTGCTTTGTCTATGTCGCCATGACCATCTATAGCTACATCTTTCTCAAAGATGAAATCCAATGGCAATTTAGGCAAATAACCAAGACATGCCTCAAAAGGCGAAATTAGAGTAGAAGAGTTTTTTGCTAAGTTGTAAGCATGTTGAATATAATGCAACTGTTCATCCCACAACTTAGGATGTTTGTTACAATATCCTCTTAGCAAATGAATAATTGTCTTGTTAACCACTTCGGTTTGACCATCTGTTTGCGAATGGAAGGCTATACTTTTCTTCAACTTGGTTTCCATCAAGTTCCATAAACTTGACCAAAATTCCCAAAAATTGGGAATCATGATCACTTACAATAGAAATAGGTAATCCAAAATGAACCCATACATTTTGAAAGAAAATTTGAGCTGTCTGTTCATTTGTAATTTTTTTTACAAGACATTAATATGCACATCTTGTTGAACCTATCCACAATTACGTACAAATAATCATGACCTTTTCTTGGTAAAGGAATAACTCCCACAAAATCCATAGAAACACTCTTCCATGGCCGTGAAGGCACTAAAAGTGGTGTGTACAATCCTAGTTTCCTATTACTAGGCTTACTGACTACACACAATGAATAACCTCTGATAAAATGTGACACACTTTCAAGCATATGAGGCTAGTAAGAATACCTCTAGAGATTTTCGACTATTTTACTTACAACGAAATGTCCAGCAATAAGAGAAGTGTGTGCTTCCCTTCTGACATTTACTCTCTCTCCCTGTGGAACACAAAGCTTTCCCAAATGATACAACAAATTATCATGTGCATGGTAGTCTAATCCTCAACTTGGTGGCCTTGACTCAAATTTGAATATACCTCTTGAAATTCAGCATCATGTTCATATTGCTCAACATTAATTTTGGGAAAAACATAATGGTTCTTGAGTAAAATACCTTCCTTGTACCTTATTACCAAGTGGAATTGCTATAAAAATCCTATCCAATGAAAGTTCCTTGATTGCTGCAATTTTGTTTGAGATTGTAGATATTGCAAAGGTTGATGATCTATGTGAATAATGGTTTCTTTTCCCATCAAGTAATGCTACAATTTATTCACACTTTGCACCAATGTGTAAAGCTCTTCATGATAGGTAGGATAATTAATAACAACACCATTAAAAATCTCAGAATGAAATGAAATGGGCTTACCATGTTCTAAAATAATTGTACCCATGGCATAGTCACATGCATTTGTTCGTATTTCAAATGGTTGTTTCAAATATGGCAATGCTAAAATTGGGGCTGAACATACCTTTTGTTTTAAAGCATCGAATGCTTTTTGTTGTTTGCCTCCCCACTATAAGTCAACCTTCATAGTAGTCAAAGCATGTAGTGGAGATGCTATGGAAGAGAAATTGGCAATGAACTTCCTCCAGTACTACCATGCTCCCATAAAACTCCTTACTTTTGTAACTGATTTGGGAATTGGCCAATACACAATGAATGAAACTTTAGAGGGGTCAATCTTCAGCTCACCTCCTCCAACTATGTGTCCCAAATACACTAAGGAACTTTTCCTGAATTCACATTTAGACATCTTCATAAATAACTGTTATTTTTCAAGACATCTAACATTTTCCTCACATGCTTGACATGCTCTTCTCATGATTTTCTGAATATCAAAAAAATATCATCTAAATATACAATTACAAACTCATTAAGAAATGATCTTAAAACATCATTCATGACTCTCATCAATGTAGTTGGAGCATTGCAAAGACCGAAAGGCATAACCATCCACTCAAACAATCCCTCTTTGGTTTTAAAAGCAGTCTTCCAAATATCCTCCTCATTTATTCTAACTTGATGATATCCACTTCTCAAGTCTAATTTAGTGAAATATTTTGCATTCTTCAACTGATCTAGCAAATCATCTATTTTGGGCAATGGGTATCGATTCTTTATGGTAATTTTATTCAAAGCTCATTAATATACACACATGCATCAGGTTCCATATTTCTTGGGTACCATAACAATTGGTTAACCACATAGCGAAGTAGAGGGACAAATTATGTCTATATCTAACAATTCCTAGACTTGTTTCTTAATTTCTAAACTTTCCAGAATTGACATTTGATACATACCAATATTTGGGAGTGGAAAGTCTTGTTGTAGCTAAATTTCATGTTGAATTCCCGTTTTTGGTGGCAATCCCTTTGGTTCTTGCAACATATCTCCATATTGATTGACCAAATCAACTAATTCATCTTCCAGCTTTACATCACAGGCTGCAAAGGATTCATGCTCTGTGTCATTCTTCTGCTTGATCATAAGGAGCATGAGATTCTTGCTGGAATTGACAAGTCACTTCATTTTCCCTGTGCTTGTCAAAGACAGATTAAGCTTTCTGTGATGGGCTCTCGCAATATGCTCCATGCCATCTTTGAACAAATGGTATTTGTTCTCAAATCTATGGAAAACAACTTTCATATCATACAAATACAGGCTTCCTAACACAATCCTAGAAATATCTAGTGGGACTACATCTAATTCAACTTCATCAACGAAATTGGCAGTGATTGCATACCTGAATACACATTTTCGTGTGACCTGTAGATTAGCATCCTTGGTTATCCAACCCAACGGATATGGTTTATGATGAGGCACTGTTTCTAGATTCAATTTCTTGACCAAGTCTATAGAAATTAAGTTTTCCTGGGATCCACTATCGAACATCATATCAATTTTGGTGTGTTTGGAAATAACTCGGATATGGAATAACTCTATTATGTTTTCCTCATTTGAAGCATTGTTGGAATTATTTTATGCACTGGTGCTTTCCACGACTTCCTCTTTGCTTGTTTTTTCCACGAATTTTTCCTTAGTTACTTTGGCTACAATTTTTTTATTCATCACCTAAGTCAGAACCTAAGTCTTGTTGTACAACAACGTTTGCCCTATGTTTCCCTTTATTGTTGGATTTCTTTAGTCTTAATTTAGGATGAAGCTTCCAACAATGTGCTTCATTATGACCCTCCTTGGAACAATTCCCGCATGCGGGTTTCTCCCCTTCTTTCTTACCAGAAGCATTTTTCTTCTACTTTCCTTTAAATTTCTTCCCTTTTTCACCACTTTGGAATGGCTTCTTCTTAGCTTCTTCTTGTGCATTTTTCCTTCTTGCTTCGAGGTGTGTAGCTTGAACACTTATCTTCTCAAGATTCATGGGACTAAACATAAGAATGGTGTGTCGAAGATAGTTATGCAACCATCCTATGCATTTCAGCAAGGTATCTTGTGACTGTAAGTCTACTCCTAGCATAAGAGCTCTTCTCCTAAACTCTTGAGTATACTCTTGCACATTTTGACCTTTTAAGTGTCTAAAATTTTTCCAATTCATGACAGGTTTTCACATATGAGCTAAAGGGTAGAATTGTCTTTTTATAGCAGCAATGAAATTGGACCAAGTAATAGAGATCTTACCATGTTTCTTGATCTCATCTTGAGTCCTTGCTTCTCACCAAATGAGTTCTGCACCCTTCATTCTCAATGAAGCCAACTGAATTTTGATATCATCCACTCGAAGGTTCTGAATTCTCCAATACACCTCCAATTGACGAATCCAATTATCCAGCTTTTCTGCATTAACTTCTCCACTGTAAATTGGCAACTCAAATTTAACATCAAGATTTAAAAAAGGTGATTTACTAGTTCCTCTTGAAGAACGATGATGAGCATGAGTCAGGGTTGTATTAGTGGAAGATTGTGAAGATAATTGTGAAGAAGAAGACGAAGAAGATGGTGGAGAGGGTGGAGGTTTGTCTCCATTCCCATTACCTCCTTTTCCATTACCTCCTCCTGAAGAGCCTTCTCCTTTGGGAGGTTTGGAACTTTCTCCTTGCAATTTGCTATTCATTTCTTTGCAGAGAACCTTCACCATCTATGTCATATCAATGAAAGCCTTTCTAAATTTCTTCTCATGTTCTGTCATGTAAAAAGTTTCTCCTCCATGAGACATGATCTTTGGAGTTTCAACTACAACTTGAGAATAAATTGGTGTTGGAGTCTCAACTGCAACTTGAGGATGTACTGGTTTAGAAGTCTAGAAGACTTTGGCAACCTTGCTCTTCTTCCCCTTGACCCAACTTCCGGGCTTTCAACCAGCTTTCCTTCACCTCTTTTGAGCTTTAACCTTGTAAGAATGGAATAAACTTGCAAACAATTAAATCCTTCTTTAACAAAGCAGATCAAGCAAGGAAAATACAGTGCTCTAATACCAACTTGATCTAAAATGGGGTAGATTAGTAATGTTGTGCTAATTCCCCATTCAAAATAAAACCCAAGATGCTTATCATTTTCTTATCAAGTTCTTAAGGATTCAATACTTTTTCATTATTAACTAATTCCCATGAGAGTTTCTTATATAAATGTTACAAACAATTTAACATAAAACATATGCTGAATAGAAACAATATAATAGCAAAGAAAATCAAAATACAACAGACAACAAGCACATGATAAAGGAGTTCACCCTTCCTGGGCTACATCTCCTTGGTCCAACTTCCAATGGCTAGGGCTTCTCTATTATGCTCAAAATTACAGCAAACATGTGTTTACAATGCTCAAATTCCTTTAAAACCTATCTCCATGAGTTCAAAATACTCAAAAATGGCTATCTAGCCTCATTTTGCATCCCATTTGGATAAGAACTGAAGAAGTTACGACTTATACCAGTTCTCCCACAAAATGCTCCAAAACCGACAGAAACCCACATTTCGCTTCAAATTTTGCTAACCGAGCGAGATGTTTTCCACGCCGCGGGCCATAACCTGTTGGTTGGATCGCAAATCGCAATCAGCGATGTCTAGCGGTAATAAAATGTGGGCTTGTTCTCTATGTGATTGTGGTTTATCGCATTGCAATCTGGGTCGATATCACATCACAAAATCTAGGGGATGATTCTTATTGCCACTATAATTGCGATATGTGATCGCATCACATCGCTACTCCCAACCTTGCCAGGGTTGATTACCTTAGCTCCTCATTGCCTGTGATTGCGATATGTGATATCGCAAATCTCAATCGGCACTACCTTGGGGCCAATTCTTAACCTGATCTACCTATTTCCTACGATATACAATATACGAGGGCCAATGGTGGCTTGCCACTTGGTGCCTCCTCATTTGTTGAAGGGTTTTTCTACGTCATCCAATCCTGCCATGTAGATAAGTCAAACTTTAACTTTGAGTTGTTCTAACTTCTGCATACGAAGTAGGATTTGAGTGTTGTTCACATTGTTGGATTTAGAATGACGAGCTCTTCGATCTAAAGCTAAACTTATCAAGATTCTGACAATTTGATTTTTGATCATAATTTTGAGCACTTGATTAGTTGGAATAAGAAAAAGCAGAAGAAAACATCAATTAATTAAAAATTAAAAAAAAAGGAGAAAAGGTTGAGGAATGGAAAGAGAAGGTTATTAGTATTAATTGGCCTTCCCATTACCCTAGATATCCCAATTTTTTTATATTTTAGCTTTCAAAGGGCCCTTTTTCTACTAGGTACAAAGAATCAAAAGGAGAAGGAGCCCCCTGGATTTTTGAATGCTCTTACATCAATGAGCTACATTGTACTCAATATTTCCATTATAATATATATGAGTAACCACTGAATGTTAGTTTTCTCGTTTAGGTTTCTAGGGTCAAATCTTCATCTCTTATTATGTGATTTAATTATTGTGAAATGTTTAAATTTCAATTCTGTGCCACTATAATTTTTCTTGGTCTAGGTAATGGTTGATGCCATTATTATGGTATGATTACTACTAGGATATGAAAACAAAACATTTTTTAATCACAACTAACAGAGATCCTAAAATTAAATATAATAACTAATACATAATAAGAAAAACATACACTTTCAAAATTGTTGTGTTCAATTTGTGATTTTGTGAATATTTTAAAAGTGGATAGCAAGAAAATATTGGAGAGAAATTGTTTTCAGCTTGAGTACCCCATAGTTACATTTTATTTGGGACTAGACTCTCATTCCTCCATTGCTACATTGTTGTAGATTGCTTTAGGAAATTAACTCTAAGTTCCAACATTTGTTTACTACATACTCTCCATTTCATTCAAAGATTGAAGATAAATGGATACTATGTATTTTTTTATCAACCCATAGGGGAATTGATCCTTGAATCTCACGGTTTACAGAATACTTCATAAAACAACGATCACCAATTGAGTTTCCTCCCATGGGATAAATGGATACTATGTTATAACTATTAGAATTAATTGAATAGTTTCAAATTCTATTTTTGAGGAATGGAAATTCAATGATCAAGAGAAATCATTGGCTATAGACAAATCATCCTCAACAATTTCCCTGAGCCAAAGGGTCATACGCACATGTATATTGGCAGTAAGAATTACTCAAATATTAACTACAATCATGTAGGCCATACTTGTGTGGTCTTAGGCTACATCCTCTTATTTAGGTCACATTATTTTAAGATAGAAATGTGAATATCAATTTGGGTTTGTTCCATTCATCACCAAAGTCATAGACTCCAAGTAATTAGACATGTGAGAATATTCAAAAGTTAGTGTAATAATTTGGTGTGAGAGAAGTAGTAGTTCATGCCACCAATCAAAAATATATTTTGTGAAATTATATGTTTTTCATGTGTTGTGATCTTAGTTTCCTTTCAACACAACATTTATGTTATGCTTTTATGTATGGTCACTTTTCATAGTGTAATTGTAACATCCCAAATTATCTCCTTCGAAAAAATTGTAATTAAAAACTATGCATGGACATTTTTACTTTATGTTATATTGATTACCATGAGTTAGATATACTATGGTATTGCAAACATTGTAAACATATTTACCGTTTTAGTTAATAAAATGATGATGATCATGGTTAGCAGAATATGAGTGCCTAAAGGGGCTATGATACCACAAGTGGGGAAAGTTAAGGGGGTATAAGGGATTCCTTTATTATTCCTACAACTATCCTACTTTATCATATTCACATTATTAAAATTATGACTAGTGGAGAAAAATATTTTCTAGAGTTAATCCACCAATCTTATAATTTAGTAAGATGTATCCCCTACATTCTTTAGACAAGAAGAAGCAGTGGGATGAACTTCTTGTAATATCCCCTAGTTGATTTTCCATGTAAAAAAATATAAGACGAAGGTGAGAGGATATGTATTCCAATCTAAATGTTGGGAACAAAATCCTAGTGGGTGTCAATTTCGGTTTATTTATGGCTAAGGAAATTGGCAAAGGCATTAGCAAAGGAAAAGATGCATTATTTGGCAATTTATTTATGAGAAATAAAGCAAAATAGGAGACAAGGAAGGTGAAGAGACATAGATTTTCATGAGAGGGAAATTAAAGGAAAATGAATAAATTAGAGGTATCAATAATAAAAAGACATCAAAGAATCAATTTGGTGTCTTTTGTCAGTTTTTCTTTGGAATAAGTTTCATAGAGAGAGAAGAGCATAAAGGGGAGAAAACAAGCAAGCAAAGGGAAGACAAGTAACGATAATGAAATAAAAGGAAGGAAAATGATAAGCAAGGACAAGAAAGGAAAGTAAGGAGAAGGTTGGATCAACATATTCAGCAGGAATATTTTGTAGGTAACATGTTGCATATGTGATTTCCTAGCTGATGTGTGAATGCATAGTACATGCATTAGTTTATTTGGTTCATTTTCTATCACTGGAATGGGATTTTTTGGGTTTGATAGTGGTTTCAACCTTGCCTTGTCATTTCCTAGATAACGATGGTGTGATGGGATTCTTTTCTGGTTGAGCTTTGGATTTCCATAACGTTTTGGAACTGGGTGAGGTGGTCTGAAGAAAATTCCCAAGGGTTGGGGATGCAGGTAGTTTAATATCTGAGAACCCTCGATAGGCAGGTGGATACATGAAAATTCCTCAAGGAAATGGTGAAGAAACTTTGAGGCATCCAAATTTTTTTGGATTTTGTGATCTCTTGACCGATTTTGGCAATATCACAATAACCTAAGGGTGGAGATGGTTTAATCTCCAGGAATCCCTCATTGTTTATCTATTGATATCCCTTATTCATGCTTGGAATATGGCACGAGGGTGATTAGCTGAAAATAAATATTTGGTTCAGCCCAATCTGTGGTCAGGTGGTACATGGAAGTCCTTGAATTGGTTGGCTTATGCATAAGTTAATAAGAGTTATTTTCCTATTATGATTCATGAGTAATTGTACTTGTTATTATGTGGATTTTATGGGTGTTATGTCAGGTTTAATAATCTAGTTATAGGTTGGTTATAAGCATGGATCTGTAATGTTCTTTAGCTCTGGCTTTGTTTAGGATTTGATAAGTATTTGATGGTTAATGAATGTGTGGACTAGAAAGTTCTTTTGAAGCTATTATGAGAGGGAATTAGAACTTCTTGGTGATTCTTAGATAATTTTAAGACCCTTAGGATCAGATATGTATTCATGACCTGTAACTCACATGTTCAGTATATGTTTTATGAAATGATCATCACGGTTAGACCTGGTTAGGTCAAGTTTTTTATTCAAGTTTTATATGTTTAACATTTTCCTTATGTCATTTATCATTCTGAGAATTCTCATGCAGTTTTTGGTAGGGGTATAGAGGTTGGCCTAGAATTATGGCTCAGATCTTGGGACCACAAGCACTAAACTAAGCAATTTAGGTCACAACCACATGGAGCAAGTCTTGTGAGTGTAGTTGGAGGCCATCAATTGCATGCGTTAGAGAACTTTTGAGGTCTAAAATGGCCTTATAAGAAAAATGTACAACCAAAATAAACTTTACAGAAATAATAGTATTCAAGATGATGATGTCAACCATGGGCGATGATTCACCATTTTTGGGGTAAAATTGCTAAAAGATTAAAAATAATAAAACTACTTTTTCAACTTATCTCCCTAAGGTTTTACTCAAATTTTGAGCGGGAGTACTTGTTGGATGCAAAATTTAATTCCTCATCCAAGGAGTACCCATGTTTCATTCTTTTGATGGACCCTTCTATACGAAAAATGTGAAATACATGAAAAACGTGATTGCAATCATGTTTTTCATGTATTTCTCATTTTTCGTGTAGAAGGGTCCATCAAAAGTATGAAATATGGGTACCCATTGGATGAGGAATCAAATTCTACATCTAATGAGTGTACACGCTCGAAACTTGAGTAAACCCATAAGGAGATAAGTTGAAAATATGAGTTGAAAAAGTAGCTTTTTCTTTTTTCCATTTAAAATTTGATGGTGTATTCTAATATTATTTTATTATTTCCACTATTATTTTATAATTTCCTTAGGAGGCCCATTTTAGACCTGAAAATTACCCTAATTGGCAGGCAATGTCAAGGGTGCAGTTGGGATTTAGTTTGTGGTCTCTTCAGCTCCTGGGTAATCTGTAGTCCCTGTAGGATGTTATTTTGTGGTTAGTAAGTCTCAGTTGTAGACACCACTTCCTTAATGGAGCTAGGAGTTTGGGTGATGTCATAGTGGCACACTACTTTCACATTTACCTATAGGGCTTGTAAAAGGCGATAATGTGGGGAGGAGCATTTATAGATTGGTATCAAAACTTCTAGGGTCAAACACTTGGAATGGATAGGCTAGATGTGTATGGTTATGCATGTATAGTAGGTTATATATGCATCGTGGTGGTCATTATGAAATTTGTGTAATCATGATGCTGTTGGTATGTTATGATGTTGATATGTTGGCTGAGATGGAGTAGGAGGTGCAAATTATTAGAGTGATGTTGCAGCACTAGACCTCGAGGTAAGAGCAGATTGTCTTAGAGGTTTGTATGTTGGGCATGAAAGTATGTTGGTTAATGGTTGTTATATGCATTATGGTATATAGAGGCTTGTCATTCTATTGTTGTTTTGGTTACATGCATGATAGATGCTAGTTGATCAATGTGTTATATGCACGTGTCAGATAGCCATGAATGGTAGTAACTTGTTGTTGTATGCATTGCAATCTTATGCATGATGAGTATGGTCATTGCTGATGCAAGAGCATTCAACCCAAGAGAAAATCATTGTATTTTAGTAGACATAGGGGGGTCATGTGTTTTAAGGAAGTTGGATTCCTAAGTGTTAAGTTAATGTAATATTTAGGCTTTTGAGTGAGTAGGATAGGAATTAATTAGATAATGTGAGATGTTTGTAAATACTCTCGAATGAAGGAGAACATGAATGTTTAATAATGACAAGAGAGTTAGAATTAAATTATAACTCTTAAGGTAGTTTCATGATTTGAGGAACTAGAGAGGATTATTAGGGATTAATTGGAGTTAGAAGTGGAGTTAGAGGAGTTTTAGGAGTCAGTTCAGTAGATCAAGGATCTGAACTAGAATTAGTTCAACAGAACCTTTCTGGTATAAATGTAAGCCTACGGGCAAAGTAAGAGAAGAGGCCATTGATATTGAAGATCAGGCTCGAGAGATAGAGAGTCTTCATATGAAATTAGTTGTTCATATATA
>APFE031593972.1:110866-138229 GCA_000404065.3 Pinus taeda | reverse complement strand
CAAAGATCCATGTAAAAGATCCTTCAACTACTTGGTCTATAATGTAATGAATCACACTTTTACCACTAGACTATACCCGCCATGATCTGATTGTAACATATGGATCGATATTTTGTCCAACCAAAAGGAAGATGAGGAGTTATCAATCAATCCCTATTGAGTTTCTATCAAACCATTACCCTCGTTTTCAATCATTACAATCGAGCGCATCTTCGAAGATGGCTCATTGCAATTATAGATTACCTTCGAATTACTGATAAAACAATAAACTAAAGGGCCCGATACAATCATCAGAGTCAGAATAATGAGCTGGGCACAATAACTTCTAGGATCCATTTGGTTTTCTTCACCCTCCATCGAATGAATGTATGAAACTATTATTCCTACTTGGCCCTAGTGGCATCATATCTAAGCTAGGGAGTGGAGTTCTAAAACAAAATTGTATATGGTTGGTTGGAAATTTCTCAATATGCTAGGCTTTTCTAGTCATTTTCTTTAAATTTAGAAAAGTTTTTATTTCTACCTTTATTTTGCAATCCTATTTTAAATATTCCTTATGCAATTATGATTAGTCAAATTTTTTTTTCTACATTATGGTTGAAGAATAAATTATTTTGGAGCTATAAATTAAATTTATGTTCTTGTCACTAGTATATGGATATATGCTTCATAGATGTTTGAGTTTATCCATAAAACATGTCTTTCCTTTGATAAATATTTATATTTTTCAAAAAGTTTTAACATAAAATTACTTGCTAAAGAATTTAAATTATTGATAAGAATTTAAATTATTGATGAGGGTTGTAGAAATTTTTTTATTTTGAATGAAAATTGATAGGTCCAGATTTGACACGTTTTCATAAACCATTTTATCTCCCTATTCCTCCATTTTACTATTTCACCATTTCCTTCATTTCATTATCTATGATTCTGATGCATATTCATCCAAAGGTAAATTATTGTCGATATGTTATAATATTTCTTATTTTTAATGAGTTTACGGTTGAGATGTGTTTTATTATAAATTTCTTTCACCATTTCCTTCATTTCATTATCTATGATTCTGATGCATATTCATCCAAAGGTAAATTATTGTCGATATGTTATAATATTTCTTATTTTTAATGAGTTTAAGGTTGAAATGTGTTTTATTATAAATTTCTGTAATTATGGAATTGGTGTAATGATGATATCTTGTAGCGGATAGTTGTTAGAGGCAGTTTTGTGGATGAAGATGAAGATGAATGAAGATGAAGAGGTCATTGTTTAGTGGATGAAGATGAATCTAAAAAGTCCAAGCCATCGGTATTTTCCAAAATCTTTCCAATAAAGTTAAAGATGGGTGACTTCCCCAAAAAGTGAAAGATTTAAGCCATGGGTATTTTTCCAAAATATTCCTAGTAAAGTTGAAAGATGGGTGAATTCCCCAAAAAGTGAAAGATCTAAGCCATGGGTATTTTCCAAAATATTCCCAATAAAGTTGAAAGGTGGGTGAATTCCCCAAAAAGTGAAGGATCTAGGACATATGAGTGATTTTCTAAAATAAATTTTCATAAACTATGTGTTATGACAAATTTTCAAATTGCGTTCATCTAATTCATTAGTTCTAGGTTTGGGATATTGGATTTGAACCTTTCCAATGAAATTTATGTATAAATATTTAGCCAAGATGGAGGAGTAGGTGCGTAAGGTTGATTACTGATAGCAAGTTACATTAATGATGGTTAATCCAACAAAATTCTTTTCATGTTCGACTTTAAGAAAATTTATTCACATGGATTAACTTGTACACGTGCTAATATTGGAACAAGACTATGTTTGGTTTATATGGTATTAATAATAGTTGCATATTTTAGTTTAGGCAGATAATAAGGAAATGGCAAACAAGGAAGTGAATCCGAGAGATGGAGTCTTCTATGCTTGAAGTGCGTGTTTCTATTTTCAAAGTAAAATTAGATGGTTTGTTTTCAATTTGGATCGGCTCACATTTTGGAGCTTAAAACAACATCCTTGGTCAGAGTTCATCTTTATTTCACTTGCCATAGTCAATAATATTAAATCAACTCTTATAGTTCACAATAGTTCACTTATTCTCATAAATTCCTATGTTCTTTTGGTATATTAAATCAACTCTTATAGTTCACAATAGTTCACTCATTCTCAGAAATTCCTATGTTCTTTTGGTTCATATACATTACTTCTAGATCCTTGGTAGCATAAATTTAATTACATAAATCCTACTTCAACTAAAAAGTATTCGTTCCAAGCTTCATATAATGGTAAAACTTGAGCTAATATTTAAATAAAACTTTTATTTATTGAAAAATTTGGGAAATATTATGAGCAATCACTACAAGTGTAACATTTTTTTGCCATAATTTCATTCTTCCACTATTTTTTTCATTTCATGAATCACTTCAGATAATTCAATTAGAGATATTTTAAGGTCTAAAATGGGTCTCTTAAGAATATTGTAAAATAATAGTGGAAATAATAAAAAAGGATTAGATTACATCATCAAATTTTAGAGGAAAAAATAAAAAAACTATTTTTTCAACTCGTATTTTCAACTTATCTCCCTATGGTTTTACTCACTTTTTGAGTGGGAGCACTTGTTGGATATGGAATTCAATTCCTCATTCAAGGATTACCCATGTTGAATACTTTCGACGGGCCCTGCTACACAAAATATGAGAAACACATGAAAAAATGTGATTGCAATCACGTTCTTCATGTATTTCTCATTTTTCATGTGGCAGATTCATCAAAAGTATGAAGAATGGGTACTCCTTGAATGAGCAATTAAATTTCGCATCTAAAAAGTGCTCCTGTGCAAAATTTGAGTAAAAATTTAGGGAAATAAGTTAAAAATACACGTTGAAAAAGTAGTTTTTTTTATTTTTTTATTTTTTTACTTTTTTACTCCAAAAATGGTGAATCATCCTCCACGATTGACATCATCATCTTGAATCCTATTAGTTCTTATAAAATTGATTTTGGTTGTACATTTTTGTTTTGAGGTCCATTTTAGACCTCAAAATTTCTCTAATGAACCATCCCTTTATCCTTTCATTTTTTTATTATACTTACCTCTCATGATGACATTATTGTTTTAGTTAAAAAAACCAGGTTAAAAATTTGTTTGCAATGATAGTAATAAGGAAAATCAATATAAAAGAACTTTGCTTTATTAATTGTCTTATTCCCTAGCAATTTCTCAAGGAATACTCTTTGAGAATATTTATATTGTAGTACTTTATCATTGTTGCCTCTAAAAATGTCACAAATAAATCTAATTATACAAAAATGTTAAAAATAGACTATACAATGTATGCAAAGTACATTCAAACATCAACACGAAAATTCCATTTGAAAGATATTAGTTCTTTATCTTGTTTACATGAGGACATGAAAACTCCTAAGTATGGGGGAAATCTTGGGTCACAAATTCATTCTTTTAACCATGTTACCTTGTTCTCTCACTCATTTAACACCATTATTACCATCATTTCTTGTAAAAATGCCATGTTACACTTGATATGCCCTAAGTGGTTAATTAACATCTCTTTTCCTTCATTTTTAATGAGTTTAAAATATTTTCTTTTGTATTTTTAATGATGGTTTTATGAGATCAATTCCTATAGCCATAATTCTACTATTGTATCCACCTTCATGATTGATATATCACTATAAAGTAAAAGTTGATTATATGGTGTTCTTTAGAAATTTTGTATCTACAGGTTAGAAATAAATTTAGCAAAAGCTACATTGATTTTCAATAGCTACTAAAAATCTTCTAGTAGCCTATTTGTAGGAGACAATTTTAGGCAGCGTTACAAATCGAAGGGACTAAATTGGAAAAATACAAGATATGGGTTTTTTGCAAAAGAAAATAATTTGAGTAATATGCAGGAAAAATGTCTACAAAATGCATAATGAGGGATGTGTGGGCATTTTTTTTTAAGATAGTTTTTTTTTTCAACAAAAATTCTAGAAATTTTATAACTATTGTGTAACAACCATTTTTTTTACTCCCCCACCCCCACCCTTGACATGTTTATAAATATAACAATTTAATGTTGTCATGGAAATCATGGTTGGCTGAGTAAATATAAATACCCCTATACTGCTTGTTATAAGGAGACAACCAATAAACTGCCTAAATAATGGATTGCAACTCCTAAACTAAGCAATACCCCCATCTGGACCTTGGGTGAATCCCTATAAATGAGCTCAGAAGAATGAGTGGTTCACTATGGTGCTTACAGCTAGAGGGTTGTTGATAAACAACCTAGACTATGAAATCTACTTTCTAAGAATTTAACCAAGCCCTTTGGTGTGATTTTCCTGGGAAAGCATCCCATCAAACTTTAAATCCAACTTAGGGGTGGCCAGCTGCAAGAAATTTGTGGTGTAGTCGCATTATGATTGGGTGGATAGGGTAAACCCCTCCTTCAATTTCTATCCATCTTAAAATAATAAGATAATTTTATTGCAATTATATGTTTGAATTGTGAACTATTATGTTTAATGAATTTCTTATATCTAGTATGAGCTATTGTATATCTTTGGATGTTATTCAATGCCTAATTGGTGAAGTCGACTAGTATGTGTATGATTGGAAAGATGTCTTGTATACCTATGGTTGTATTGAATGTTTGGATTTCATTGTCCAATATCTTGTTCATGGTTGATATGATATATTATGTGTTTATGCTCACTCACTTTACTTCTATTTTTGAGGAATTTCATAGGTCAATTTTTGAAAGGGCTTATGGTTTTTAGTATAATATATGCAATTTCTCTTGTATTGATATCATATCTTATACGCTCACACTTAGTTGATTAATAAACACATTCCACTGAACATGTTTAACGTGCTTGTAGGAGGTCAAAAAAGTTGTGGTGAGTAGTATATTTTCTCCATGCACAACACTGCAACCTATGTATATTTTTCTATTAGGGCCATGCCTTTCTCACCTGTTGTAGTGGCTACAACCTCCCTCCAAAATTTATCCTTAGCTTCGTTTTGGAGCCTCCCTACCAACCGTCCTCAACAATATGTCTTGCATGATCAAGTACACGAGCTTCAGTGGTTTTCTAGAATATTGTCAGCCTGTGCATGATAGCTTGTTGCATCCCCCTCACAGGTTGTTTCTCCGGACTTGGTCGAACTGCAGGCTGAGAAAATCCCTTAAGAAATTGTACAATTCTGGAGGGGAATCAACCTGCCCTCCATAAATTGCGCAATATTGACTGACAACCTGTTGGGTTCCAGAATTGCACAATTCTGCCTCTCAAGCTTCACTAGAAAAACTATGGAATTTGTCCCAACAAGACTGCTCAACCCAAAATTTGTGCAATTCTAGGCAGCAGTTGGTTGCTTAGCCCAGAAATTGCATAATCCCTCTAGGTAGCCAGCCTAGATCCCTCCCAGAAATGTGCAAATATTCCCCATCAGTCAAGCAGGTTGTTGAATGTGCCTTCAGGTTGACCGATTCCCTCTGGTACCGAGCAAAACTGGTTTACATGCATGGACTGCTTCTCCCAAGGTAGCATGCAAAGGAATCCCTTGATTCAAGGATCTATTTTTAGTAGATGAAGGTTACATGCAAGGATCATTTCAGAAACCTCTCGCCAAGTGTCGCTTTTCCTATATTTGTGGGATGCATGTCACAACCTCGATTTTATCGAAACTCATCAACCCTATGCTGTAGAGCTCATTCCTCGCATTGAACTTGTAACTCTGACATCCCACATTACATCTAGGAGTCATCAACACATTCAGATCAGTTGTTTTGGGGTAAGCCCACTTTCATGTCTTGCATTGTGTTTCTGTCGCTTTTTGTGTTTCGCTTCATGTGAGCATTGTTTGGTTGATTTCAGTGAGTGTGTGTTGTCATTTTCATGTATGTTGGAGTCTGTAAGCACTATTTCAGTTTTCGTTTGCATCTCATTGTTGTCACATGCATGACATTGTTTTACACGAATGGTCGTCGTTGCGGTGACTCGCTTCACACACATGCATGCTTTCCCATTTTTTGAATCATGCACTTGCTCTTTTCATGAATGATCATTCACTCTTGTTTGTACTCATCTCACCATGCATCCAAACTTCTCATATTTTCAGTCACCTATCGACTATTCGGCGCTGCCTTGGCTCGGACCATGCCCTGCCCAGCTAGCACTATGCATTTATGGATGTGAAGCCTATGCCTTCCCTCTAGAAATTGTGCAAGTCTAGCCCAACACTAACCTCCAGACTTGCATTGCACAATTATTGTAGGCAGTGTCCTACTAGGCCCAGAAACTGCGCAATGCAGTTTGTTTGTTGCATGTCACTGCTGACTGAAATTGTGCCTTGCACAATTTCAGTCCTCAATAGGCCAGGCTGTACTTTGCATTGTGTAGTTCTAGTAGTCAATCAACCTCCTGATAGCTGGGACTATGCCTTGTGTATTTTTAGCAATGAGTCTCTAGACCTCCTGGCGGAAATTACACAACCTTCACGATCAATCACATAGGCATGTTGCAAGTCAATCCTCAAGTTTGTTTTGGTTTTCGACTGACAAATTGATTGCCATGAGTGTTGCTATGTATCTAGGCATCATAGGTGTTCATCTGTCTCTTAATAGAACAAGTACAATGGCCTTCAGGAGAGCAGAGTCAAAGGACACTATTGAGAGCCCAACGAGGTTTGCAGCCAAGCAAGTGTCTATGAGCTCACCCACCTATGAAGACATCAAGTTGTTCATAGACAAGGACATCAAGATAATATGGCAGCAGCATTACAACAAGCAGAACCATCATCAACAGCAGAAGGAAACACACCTACACGCAATGAATGCAAGAGGAAGGTTGTTGACAAGAAAGAGGTGGAACAAAGTTGTAAGCTTAAGCAGATCCACTTGTGACAAAATCAACTTTTGAGATTGAGGCTATGAGATGACCACGCGACATGAAGATCGCGTGAAGGAAGAGAATAGAATAGAGGAGTTGTATGTGCTGAAGCAGCAACTCGAGAAGAACAGGAGTTGTGCAAAAAAGAGAATGAGTTGCAGCAGGAACCGGTATAGCAAGCGGCGCAACATGAACAAATGGATGAAACTGTGCCCATACAAGTTATAGATTCATCCCAGCAGCTGGCACGAAGTAGACAAGGTGAGCAATGTTGTTGATTGCATGAAAGTTAATGCAGCAACATGCATGTCATTGTGTGCATGCATACGATCCTACCCATTCGACACACTCACCATGGCGAAGACAAGAAGCAAGTCTAACTGGAGCTATATGTGTATTTTGACAAGTTGATATGCATGGCCACCAACACATGCTTGCCGATCAGTGTAGACGCTATGCATCAACATGTTGTCGGTCTGGTTGCACCTGGGAAGACCATGTGCATTCTATCATACGAGTTGGATGGTGGAGCCATATCAGTGCACCCGGATGCAATGAAGGCAAGAGTTCGCTTCAGCAAGATGTCACCATTGAGCACACAGATGACTAGGCTTGGCATTGACTCACCACCTCTAACCATCATAAGGATGTTAGAGAGTTTGTCACACCACAATGATCCGAGTGTCAATGATGTCTTGCATGGCTTGCTCAAGCCATTTTTTCTCACATGGGCACATGTGCACTGTAATGTAACATCTTGTCAAGTGGAAGTTCAAGTGTCAATAGTTTAATGTAATGGTCATAGAGTAGTTGAAGAGTCATGAGGGTAGGTGAATAGTCACAAAGGGGAATGTCAAAGGTCACCCAACCCTTTGCTATAAATAGTCCCTCATAACTCATTATAAATGATTTTGGTTAGCCAAGCTTCCGATAGGAGTATCTTAGAGAAAGCTTGGACAGTATTGTAATGAGCCTTGGCTTCTCTACTATGCAGAGCTAGTATATCTCTTTGGAGAAGCAGGTGGTTGTGGCTATAACGTTTCACTGTCAAAACTAGTTGTTGGACATGGGTGTATTGTATGACTGGAACTTACACTTCTTAATATAAGAGAGCTAGCACGTTTCATGCATATTTTGTATTGTATATTAGCTATTTGTTTACTCTAAATGATATATGTATTTGTTTTCTTAAGCATGCATGTATGGCTATTTTCTATATATGTATGTGTGAATCTTTCTGAAATGTGTTGTTTCTTTAACCATCACTTTGAATTGCTACCTAACTTACCTTCCATGTTGTGATGCATCTTTGCTCGTGTGTTCACTTCTTAACTCTGTGATAGCACAGGTTTCGAAGGGGCACACTCACCTCACCCTCCGTGTGTTAAAACCTCTCACGAAGCTTCCTTGACTTACTGCATATGTCACACCCTTGCTACTAACAGGGACATCTTACTTTCCTCTATGTGAAACCAAGGTCAAGGCATTACTGTACGACCCATTGTTGGGACTCCTACACCAAAAGGTCTGAGGTTTAATTGGGACTTCTTACTAGGGAGATCCCCTAACATGTTTGTGGGTCCAGCACCATCAACAATTTAGCACTAGAAGGAGGGCCAGATGATAAGCTGAGTCCCCACATCTATTTTGAATCTTTGCATATATATCATGACTAACTATAGAGTTTCTCTTCTGGAGTGTATGTCTTATGGAAATGACTTCATTATTTCAAAAAGGCTCTTAGATAACTTGTCACATAAAACATATAATGGTGGAGGCCACATAACCTTGGTTAGGCACATGGTCAACATTGTAGGCTCATGCAAAAGACATGGAATCTTTGAAGAATACATGCCTTGCATGTTGTTCATCTACACGCTTGGAGGGCACCCAATGCATTGGTGTGCCATGGTACCCGAAAAATCTATTTATTCTTTTGTTCATCTCATTGCAGAGATAGAATGTGCTTCCAATAAATATAACTGTAAAGCACTCGATCAAGGGATTTTGAAATTATCAAAAGAACCCGATGAATTCATTGAACAATTTTACACACACATTTGTAATATTTCATACTGATTCCCCGAAGATGATATTGATTGGGAATTTCTCGAGGGAATATTTGAGTATCTTCTTCACATATCCGAACCCTGCTTGGCACACTTCAGTGATGGAGCCACACAATCACAGGTAGGCTCAGTTGTTGTCACAAGTGACTATCTACCTTCACCTCATCAAATAGCTCCACCACCACAGAGTGATGTGGGAGAACATGCACACACATCTGTTGAACTGTCACATCCTCCCACTCCACCTGCTCATGATACCTGTGTAGATTTGGCTTGCAAGCTTGTTGGTTGTCACGTGTATTCGTTACCTCAACCTCCACCCTTGTGTTTTGTTGATCCTCCAGATTGTATTGTCTTGTGTTCTCCCATTCCAGACTCACCACTTGCTATGAACGAGGATCAACTTGTCGATGGAGTTGATGTTATGCAACCACCCTGCACCATCATTCATGATGAGTGTGTGCGGGAATCTAAAGAAGAATCTATGGTTAAGGATGAATCCCTTCTAGCCACGCCTCATCCGCTTTATCTTGACATCCCTTGTGATTCTGCCACTGTTGATTTCCCCTGTGAAACTCATTTCTGGATGTTTCTACTTCCGATCATTCACAGGACACGTCAGATTTCATTTTGTCATTATAGTGCAGAGAGGATGCATCTTCCTCCATAAATCCATCCAATCTATCATCTTCCATTTCTAAAAAAACAAAGGGTGAACATCCTATCTTCTCATCTATCCCCTTGCACGATTCATCAAATCATGATGATGACGAAAAACATCCCAAATTTTTTGATCTTGGTTGTCGTGATCTCTCTACTTCTTCATCTGATCAAGATGTTGATTCAATCATTGTTAATCTGTCTAAGACACTGGTCTATGATGATCTATCTATTGACAAATTCATAACCGCCCAAACTATCGAGGCACTTCAGCCCAAGCTGATGATTATGTCAGGCCCTTGCTGTCCTGAGGTTGGTTTCACTTTTGATCAGGAAATTGTTGAAACACGTAAGGCTCCTCATCACTCTTTTCTTTTCATTGAAGATCAACCAAACACTCAGATTTCATTTCCTCCACTTGAACTACATGATCCCATCGCTCATGCATTGGAGGAATCTTACACAACAAGCACACTTGCGCAACGTAAGTGGTCTACCATTCTCACATTTGCTTGCCTGTCACAGTCAAGAGAATGTATACACTCAACATTTGCATGCAGTGTAGCGCAACACCATAGAAAGTCCACAGAGTGCATGTCATGCGCTTTCACACATTTTTGTTCTGTGGACACTTGTAAACTCCAAGTGTGTTTGTCTTCAATTTTATATCTTTCTTGTTTATTGGTTCACATAGCTGTCTTGTTCATGAACCATGCCTTCACCAACATGGGTCAACTAATGCGTCGGTGGCTACATTGGAAATATCACTTCACGTGATTAGGCCCGTGCACTATTAGCTTAGGATTAGGATTAATGTTTGCTTCTGAGTTGTTCGCTTGCACGCATGTTTGCTTCTTTCTTTGTGTGTTTGTTTGCTTGCTTGTCTTTTTTCTTAATCAATTTGCTTTCACATTTGTTTCCACTTCTTGCTTTTCTTTTTGGTTTATTTGAGTGTTATTTTTTGTATGTTAGTTTTGCATGGACCGTGTGTGACTCTTGAAACAAGATGGGTAAATTACAAGAGGACTTGTACAACTATCAACATTTAGTTATCTGTTGTCTACTCTCTAATGTAAGAACTTCTTACCTTCATTCCATGACATGTCGATGAAAAATACATATTATTCGAAGTGAACCTTGATGAAAGCACAACTCTTGCGTGCTAACTAGTATCACCTACTCTAGTTAGTTGTTTTTTGGTTAATCCTTGTCAGCTCAATCAAGTAGATTAAGGTGAGGGGGAAAACCTTAACAAGCATGTCAGAGGTATACATAAACTACTTCTTTGAACATACAATCTCTTTTTCTCTCAATAAGTTGGGATCCCTCTTCCGCCTCTGAAATGAATAAGTGTTATGCATAGTTATGGAAATGAAAAATGAAAAAAACGAAAAAGTGAAAAATTTCCAAAAAAATGAAAAATGAATAAGACGAAAGAAGAGAAATGCTTCTTTCATAGAGAGTTGATGCAAGTAACTCCCCCGTGGTACTGAACAGGCTCACTGGAAGTGGAGCGATGCTTGTGTTCTTGCGTGACTCTATCAGTGTACTTTCCAGGCTTACTGGCAATGGAGCAACACCAGAGATGAAACTAAAACTTTGACGACTATACTACTTGTGCACCAATATACCCCTCATCCCTAATCGAAACCACTGTGTTGGCTTGGTTTGGAATGTGTGGAAACCAAGACGAATAGAGAACTAAACAATACCTTTTGAGGTTTTAGACTTGCTTTTCATGAACAAGGTCTATTCAGAGTGTTGAAGTTCTACTAGTGGGTCACCAAGTGTTGTAGCGACTACAACCTCCCTCCAAAATTTTTCCTTAGCTTCATTTTGGAGCCTCCCTACCAACCATCCTTAGTAGCATGTCTTGCACTATGAAGTACATGAGCTTCAATGGTTTTCTAGCAGATTTCATGCATGTGCATGATAGCTTGTTGCATCCACCTCACAGTCTGTTTCTCTGGACTTGGTCTAGTTGCAGGCAAGGAAGCTCCCTCAAGAAATTCCACAATTCTAGAGGGGAACCAACCTTCCCTCTAGAAATTGTGCAATCCTGACTGGTAGCCTGCTCAGCTCCAGAATTGCGCAATTTTGTTTGTTAAGCTTCATTGGAAAAACTATGCAATCTATCCTAGCGGAACTGCTCAACCCATAAATTGCACAATTCTGGGCAATAGTCAACTGCTCAGCCCAGAAATTGTGAAATTTTGGGCAACAGTCAGCTACTTAGCCCAAAAATTGCACAATCCCTCTCGGCAGCTAGCCTAGATCCCTCCCAGAAAAGCATAAATTTTCCCCATCAGTCAAGCAGGTTGTTGCATGTGCCTTCAGGTAGACCGGTTCCCTCCAGGACCAAGCAAAACTGATTTGCATGCATGGACTACTTCTCCCAAGGCAGCATTCAACGGCATCTGTTGATTCAGGGATCTATTTTTAGCAGCTAGAGGTTACATGCAAGGATCATTTCAGAAACCTCCTGCCAAGTGTCGCTTTTTCTAGATTTGTGGCATGCGCGTCACAACCTCAATTTTATCAAAACTCATCAACCAGATGCTGCAAAGCTCATTCCTCACATCGACCTTGTAGCTTTGACATCCCACATTGCAGCTAGGAGTCATCAACACCTTCATCTCAGTTGTTTTGGGGTAAGCCCGCTTTGCATGTCTTGCATTGTGTTTATGTTGCCTTTTGTGTTTTGCTTCATGTGAGTGTTGTCTAGGTGATTTTAGTGAGCGTTTGCTGTCATTTTCATGTATGATAGCTTATATAATCACCATTTTGGTTGTCTTTTGCATCTCACTACTATCGCATACATGACACTATTTTGCATAGATGGTCACCATTGCGGTGACTTACTTCACGCACATGCATACTCCCATTTTTAGAATCCTGCACTTCCTATTTGCATGAATGATCATTCACTCTTGTTTGCACTCATCTCACCATGCATCTAGATTTCTCATGTTTTCTGTTGCTCGTCGGTCGCTCTCGGCTGCCTTGGCCCAGACCATGCCCTGCCCGACTAGCACTGTGCATTTCTAGAACTGAAGGCTCTACCTTCCCTCCAGAAATTGTGCAAGTCTAGCCCAGGACTGACCTCCAGACTTGCATTGTGCAATTCTTGGAGGCAGTGTCCTGCTGGCCCCAGAAACTACGCAATGCAGTTTGCTATTTGCATATCACTGCTGACTGAAATTGCACATTGTGCAGTTTCAATCCTCAGTAGACCAAGTTGGATTGTGCATTGCATAGTTCCAACAGTCATTCAGCCTCCTCACAGCCCGAACTGTGCCTTCTGCAATTTTGGCAGTGAGCCTCCCGACCTATTGGTGAAAATTGTGCAACCTTCACAATCAATCACACAGATATGTTGCAAGTCAATTGATGCAGGAGCATCCAACTCAGTAATTTCATTGTATTCTAGTTAACTTAAGGGTTCCTGTGTTTTCAAGGAAGTTGGATTCCTATGTATCAAATAAATGTAATTATTAATGTTTTCAGTGATTTGGAATAGGAATTGATTAAATATTGGGAGGATTTTGTAAATGTTCTCAAATGTTGGAGAACAGGAGAGAATTAGGATAGTTGAGAGTCCATATGGATTGATAAAACTCGGATTAGGATTTAGTTGATGATTTTGTGGATTGGAAAGGATCCTTAGAGATAAAGAAGATATTTTAGGATTTTGTTGAGAAGGTTATGGATGAGTTCAGAGATTAGATAGGGTTTGACTGTAAGCCTATGGGCAGGAAAGGAAAAGGCGAATGATTAGAAAATCAAGCTAGAGAGAGAGAGACTCATTATGTAATTATTTGTTTATATATACACAAAGATTTTGATTCTAAATTGTGCAAGTATGGATCGAGTAATTGAATTATAAATTGTGTGTGGATTAGAATAAATCTGCGTAACATAGGTTTGCATGTGTGCAAAACCAGAGAAGGAATACAGAGAGGAGTGTTATGGGCTTGCACACAGACAGTATTGGAGAAAATATTTAATGTTACAACGAAGGTATAACTACAAGGTTCACTGAAAACCTAAGGGTTTATGAAGGAAGCGTAAAGGTTCAAAGGAGTGAAGTAACGGAGTTGAAGATCGGGATTAGAACAATTGAAGACCATAAGGCGAGAATAAATACACAGACAGAGAAGCGAGAAGACTATTACATGGTGAGATGCAGAAGAATGTAGCAGTGAAGCATAGTCGTTGGATCAATCAGATCAATGAACGAGAATGAGGGAGATAGATGGCTAGGATTAAGTCATGCAAAATGAAGTCAAGATTGAATGGATCAACTTAAAACCACATGTTAGCAGAAGGATGGAGTGGTCTTCGCAAGGGGTGAGCGGTATCTTGCACGCCCTAAAATCTATAAATGGTATTCTATGATTTCACGTGATTAACCTGAGAGGTTGACATGTAGCACGGGAAAACCACTTTTCTCACGCACTCTCAACCTGATATCAGTCATGCAAGATTTCACACGAGATTATGCAATCACCGTTGGATTGAGGCAGGAGAAATAAATGGTTGAGATCGGTCTGGCTAGTTGGTCCAAGCTATTGCACGATAGCTGTTGGATTGGATGAAACAAATCGACGGTGCAAATTTGGGGCACACAAAAGTCCAACATTGAATTAAATACGTCAGCTATGTAACACATGGTTGACGGTGATTGGTCAGGTTTGTTGTGAATCAGATGGTAAGAAAAATCTGTGGGTATAATTTGATTAAGATGTGATTTATTAGATTCCTCTTAAGCATTTAATTAAAGAGAGTTAAGCCTTGGGTTATGGAAGGTTTTACTAAATAGGAATATTAAAATTCCTGGGACATGTATATGACATGCATTTTATATGCATGTTGTGGGTATGTGTGGTTTAGTCTGCATCATTTGGTATCAGAGCAGAGTGTTCTTTGAAAATTGAGTAACCAACACATAAATTATTTTCCCCATTTAGATAGAGGTTGATAGTTCCAACAGTGAATTAAGTGAGTTGCAGAAAGGATGATCGTAGTAAAGAAGGTTTCATCTAGTAGAAGAAATAGCGAGCATGATGAATATTGATCATAGATGGTAGGCTGTGATAACAAAGGAATATTTTTTTCTACTAGGAAGGGAACTTTTGAGGAAGTTTGAAGTGACCTTTATATTGTATTTATGCAGATTGCATGAGGAAGAGATGACTCGTTATGTTTGTAGGGTATTGTATTTTTGAAATTGAAACCATTAACGTAGAATTATGAACTGTTTTATGGTTGGATATTGCTGTTGAAATAGATTCTTAGAAAGCAAATAAAGTTCTGTGTAAATTATAATTTGTTGAGGTTAATATTCAAAGCATTATTCAAAGGCAAGGACTCATTTTGATCATTCTGGGAATGAGATCCAAATTGATGTGAATGGAAGTCTTGTTTAGGATTGATTGTTGTGGCAACAACTGTATGTTGAAAGAATGCATAGTGGAAGCATGGAGATCAAAGATAGAACTATAGAATCAGATTCATAGGAATGGTAAAGACCAGTAGATAAAGAGATCCTAAATACATGTGATGTTAAGAAGAGGAAATCCATAATTTTTTATTAATTAATAATATTTTATAGATTGAAACATATCAAGGGGGTGCAAAATTTGCATGTTTGCAGGATACAACCAGCTGAGACATAAATTGGTTACAAATATATGAAAGTTTGCAGCAGTTAAATGAATGGAAAAGTTTGGCAAAAGACTACAGCAGTAAAATTGTAGGAATAACTTTTGGAAGTTCTTAGAGATTGTAGTAGAACCTTATTCTAGCTAAGGCTTGGAAGAGATAAGGCCGGAGGAGTCCTCAAGAGAAGTGAGCATAGTGACTGGAGAGAAAGCAAGAGTGCTTAGTGCAAGTTCTAAGGAAAAGAGGACTTGGAAAACAGACATAGGAGAAGCTTGGTGAGAAGTTCAACTCAAAAGGAAGTTGATTGGTTGTAGGTGTAGAAGCTCACACAAAAGAGAAGGTGGCTATGGAAAGTCATATGGAAGGTTCAAAAGAAGGCTACAAGATGGAGTAATATCTCAGAGAGGGAACAACAAGAGGAGTTGTAAAAAGAAGGACCAATTGTGTTCTGGAAGATAGAGTAAGTGGATACTCTAAAAGAAAGTGGTGAAGAACCTGAAGAATCCAGTTGAAGATTGAACAAGAAAGGAGAAGTGTGTTCTCAAAGGAAGTGGAAGTTGCAGAAGAAAAGAAGAGAAAGAGGGTTTCTCAGGAGATGGTTCCAGAGGTAGAGAACCATAGATCAAGTTTAAGGAGAAAATCTTGATGAGTGGCAGGTACAGAGACTTGCCAAAAAGGGAAGTTTAGGTGCAGCTCACAAGTGAATAGATAAAGTTCATAGAACAAGAAAGGATGACTACTGAAGGTCATTACAAAAGAGAGAAAGTTGAGATAAATTTCCTTCTTGAGCTATTGATGGAGATGTTGTAGATGAATAAGGAATACTAGAGGCATGGATGGATCATGAAAAGAATAGTCAAATAATGTTGATTGCAAGTAAAATGGTAGCAAAGAGTGAATGCTCAAATAGAGGAAGAGTTACTCAAATTAAATGAGAATGTATGTGAACCCGAATATGGTCCATTACTTTCTGAAATTAATGAAGAGAGAGACAAGGAATCTATAGAGGGGTTGAATCATATGAAGGATTTAGAATAGGAAGGAGATATGATGACTGAAGCATTAAGTGAGACCACAAGGTCTTATGTTTTTAAAATTGATAATTTGTGTATGATTGCAAGTATTATAGGAGAATAGAAACTTTGAGAAGATGTCTTCAGGATGGATGAAGATCTTGAAGTAAAAGGTGACAAAGGAAATTTCTTAGAACAGGAAGAATTTGACTGGTTACAGCAGAAAGAGTCGATGGATGAGTTGCTTAATGAGAGAAGAAAGTCATTTGAATCTATCATAGAGATGGAAGATCATGATCTTATTCTGATGAAGAATGAAGGCATATTGTCTCAGAGAGGTAATCCAATGAATTTGATTAATGTTATTGATGAAGAACAAATTCAGGAATATATTAATGGAAATGATGGGGCAAGGATAGCTCTTGAAGAAGATTTATAGAGAAACAACAAGGCAAAATGTATTGAAGAAGAAGGACATCTACTGAAAGATGTTAAGAAAGAAGAAGTCTATGCAAAAGATTTAGCAAAGTGAGAAAGGATATTTGATGATATTGTAAAATTTCGAAATTCTACTCTAATTGAAATTATTGAGTTATATAGAAAGCTAGACTTTCAAAGAAGAAACTTGGAAAAATAGAGGATATATACTCAGGATAAATTGCTGAATAAGGGAGACAAAGAAATTGTCATGAATGAAAATCATAAGGAAAAGAGAATGGTAATAAAAGTTCAGCAAATTGACATTACAGAAGGAAGAGTTCATTGTTGTGAAACAGAGTAGAAAGATATCATTGAAACAGATGATATGGAGGATAGTTTAAATCAACATACCAACGTGTTGACAAAGGAATTGAAGGAAAAATTAGAGTAGCATACTGAGATGTTGCCAAAAAGGAAAAGGTAATGAGGCCTTATATTTTTAATTCTGATAATTGTTTTATGATTATAGGGTTTGATGAATATGAGACATACATGTTTCAAATTGAAGAGTCATTTTTAGAACTAAAGAAGAAGAAGTTGCCAGGACAAACATACTGATGAGGAAGATGAAAAGCAGGAAGATAATGTTCTTAGAGAAGTTAAATTGATTGTTAGAATCAGTCGAAGAAGTGAAGGACAATTACTGAGGATTGTCAAGGAAGAGAGAGGGAAAATATGTTGGAATTGATGAACAACATAGTGATGTATTTGAGAGGAATCAAGTATAGAGGGAATTGAAGGATAATTTATTTCTTGAAAGTAAATATACAGATATTGAACAGAAGTTGTTTGGAAAGTCACAAGAGGGTAAGGATGAAAGGGCAGTAGTAAGAATCTGACAACTTGAAAGAGAAGACAATAAACAATAGTTTGAAGATGAGTGGATAGTACAAAAAAAAATGGAAAAGTAATTATCAGTCAAAAGTTAAATTGGATATAGAGATTGAAATAATAATAAGATTGATGATGAAGGTGCCTCAAAATAAATCAACAGTAAGAAGGCCAAGCAACAACAAGAGAAAGAGAGCAGTAGATTGTGAAAGCATAGCTACTGGAGCAAAGCAACGTAAAATGTGCATACCTGGAGAATAGTAACAAACAATAGTAGAAACCAAAGTCAAATTATAGAACAAAGTATGGGATCTAGGAGGACAAAGGATAGAAGCACATGATCTAGAGATCATGATTATTTTAACCTTGGGAGTTTGATGTAGGAGCATCCAGCTTAGCAATTTCATTGTATTCTAGTTAACTTAAGGGGTCTTGTGTTCTCAAGGAAGTTGGATTCCTATGTATCAAATAAATGTAATTATTAATGTTTTGAGTGATTTGGAATAGGAATTAATTAAATATTGGGAGGATTTTGTAAATTTTCTCGAATGTTGGAGAACATGACAGAATTAGGATAGTTGAGAGTTCATAGGGATTGATAAAGCTTAGATTAGGAATTAGTAGATGATTTTGTGGATTAGAAAGGATCCTTAGAGATAAAGAAGAGATTTTAGGATTTTGTTGAGAAGGTTATGGATCTAAACCAGGAAATGGGTTACATAACCTTTTGTATAAATGTAAGCCTAAAAGACATAGAGAGAGTTAGTTAGATAGAGAGTTAACGTGTTAGGGAATTAGATTTTCGAGATTAGATAGGGTTTGATTGTATGCCTACGGTCAGGAAAGGAAAACGCCATTGATTAGAAAATCAAGCCACAGAGAGAGAGACTCATTATGTAATTATTTGTTTATATATACACAGAGATTTTAATTCTAAATTATGCAAGTGTGGATCGAGTAATCGAATTATAAATTGTGTGTGGATTAGAATAAATGTGCATAACATAGGTTTGGAAGTGTGTAGAACCAGAGACGAAATATAGAGAGGAGTGTTATGGGCTTGCACACAAATAATATTGGAGAAAACCTTTAATGTTACAATGAAGGTATAACTGCAAGGTTTCCTAAAGACCTAAGGATTTACAAAGGAACCGTAAAGGTGTGAAGGAGTGAAGTAACGGAGCTAAAGATCAAGATCAAAACAATTGAAGACCGTAAGGTGAGAATAAATACACAGACAGAGAAGCAAGAAGACAATTACACAGTGAGATGCAAAAGAATGTAATAGTGAAGCACAATCATTGGATCAATGAGATCAACAAATGAGAGTTAGGAAGATAGACGACCAAGATTAAATCGCTCAAAATGAAGTCAAGAGTGAATGGATCAGATTAAAACCACATGTTAGCAGAAGGATGGAGTGGTCTTCGCAAGGGATAAGCGATATCTTGTGCACCCTAAAAGTTGTAAATGGTATTCTACAATTTCACGTGATTAACCTAAGGGGTTGACACATAGCAAAGGAAAACCACTTTTCTCATGTGCTCTTGACCTGATATCGATCGTGCAAGATTTCACATGAGATTACGCTATCATCGTTGGATTAAGGTAGGAGAAATAAATGGTGGAGATCGACTGGGCTAGTTGGTGGGAGTTATTGCACAATAGCCATTAGATCGGACGAGATAGATCGACGGTGGAGATTTGGGGCACACAAAAGTCCAATGTTGAAATAAATATGCCAGCTATGAAACACACGATTGATGGTGATTGGTCAGGTTTGTTGTGAATCAGATGGTAAGAAAAATCTGCGAGTATAATATGATTAAGATGTGATTTATTATATTCTGCTTAAGCATTTAATTAAAGAGAGTTAAACCTTGGTTATGGAAGGTTTTACTAAATATGAATATTAAAACTCCTGGGACATGTATATGACATGCATTTTATATGCATGTTGTGGGTATGTGCGGTTTAGGCTGCATCATCAATCCTCAAGTTTGTTTTAGTTTTCGACTGATAGAATGTTTTCCATGAGTGTTGTTATGCCTCTAGGCATCATAGGTGTTCGTCTCTCTCTTAGCAGCACAATTACAATGGCCTTCAGGAGAGCAGAGTCAAAAGACAACATTGAGAGCCCAACGGGGTTTGTAGCCAAGCAAGTGTCTATGAGCTCGCCTACCTATGAAGACATCAAGTTGTTTGTAGACAAGTACATCAAGATAATATGGTAGCAAATTACAGCAAGACGCACCATCAACAGCAGTTGAAGGTAGCACACTTGCATGCAAAGAATGCAAGAGGAAGGTTATTGACAAGACAAAGGTGGAACAATGTTGCAAGCTCAAGCAGATCCACTTGTGACAAAAGCAACTTTGGAGACTAAGGCTATGAGGTGATGACACGACATGAATATCGCGTGAAGGCAGAGAATGAAACAGAGAAGGAGTTGCATGTTTTGAAGTAGCAACTCAAGGAAGAATAGGAGTTACATAGACAAGAGAATAAGTTGCAACAGGAACAAGTATAGAAGGGGGTGCAACATGCACAAATGGATGAAATTGTGCCCGTATAATTTATAGATCCATTCTAGCATCTGGAACGAAGCAGACAAGGTGAACAGTGTTATTGATTGCATGCAAGCGAATGAAGTAGCATGCACGTCATTATGTGCACGCATGTGATCCCACCAGTTTGGCACACTCACCGAGGCAAAGACAAGAAGCAAGTGCGACTGGAGTTGTATGTGTATTTTGACAAGTTGATGCACACGACCACCAACACATGCTTGGAGATCAGTGTAGACACTATGCATCAACATGTTTCCAGTCCAATCACACCCAAGATGACCATGTGCATGCCATCAAACGAGTTGGATGGAGGAGCCATACCAGTGCACCCGGATGCAACCAAGGCAAGCATTCGCTTCAATAAGATGTCACCATTGAGCGCACAGACACCATCACAGATGACCAAGCTTGGCATCAACTCACCACCTCTAACCATCACAAGGATGTCAAAGAGTTTGTCACACCACAACAGTCCGAGTGTCAGTGATGTCTTGCATGACTTTCTCAAGCCATTTTGTCTCACATGGGCACATGTGCATTGTAATGTAACATCTTGTCAAGTGGAATTTCAAGTGTCAATAGTTGAATATAACAATCATAGAGTAGTTGAAGAGTCATGAGGGTTGGTGAATAGTCACAAAGGGGAATGTCAAGGGTCACCCCATCCTTTGCTATAAATAGTCCCTCATAGCTCATTGTAAAGGCTTTTGGTTAGCCAAGCTTCCGATAGGAGTATCTTAGATAAAGCTTGGATAGTATTATAACAAGCCTTGGCTTCTCCACTATGTAGAGCTAGTATATCTCTTTGGAGGAGTAGGTAGTTGTGTATGTAACGTTTTGATGTCAGAACTAGTGGTTGGACATGCATGTATTGTATGACTAGAACTTACACTTCTCAATATAACAGAGCCAACACGTTTCATGCATATGTTATATTGTATTTCAGCTATATATTTACTCTAAATGATACATGTATTTGTTTGCTTACGCATGCATGTATGGCTATTTTTTGTATATGTATGTATGAATCTTTCTGAAATGTGTTGTTGGTTTAACCATCACTTTGGATTGCTAGCTAACTTGTTTTCCATGTTGTGATGCATATTTGCTCGTGTGTTCCATTCTTAACTCCGTGCTCTCACATGTTTCCAAGGGTCACACTCACCTCACCCTCCATGTGTTAGAACCTCTCATGCACCTTCCTTGAATTATTGCATATCTCACACCCTTGCTACCAACGAGGACATCTTACTTGCCTCTGTGTGAAACCGTGGTTAAGGCATTACCGTACAACGCACTGTTGGGACTCCTACACCAAATGGTTTGAGGTCTAATTGGGACTTCTTACCAGGGAGATTCCATGACATGTTGGCAGGTCCAGCACCATCAACATCACCTCAAAAAAATCCTATTTACTAAGTGTCATGGGAATTGGTTTTGTATTGTTGGTTATCATGCAAATATTAAGGATTTCGGACTTTAGGCCCTTATGTTGGTTATCAAGCAAAGAGGTGGAAATCAGGGCAGTTGCTTCTTTGTCATATATGTATTCACCAAAAATTGAGGTCTTGGGATCTCATGATTGTGTGCCTTCATACACAGGAAGTTTGGTGTTGGGAAATCCCCCCCCCCCTCCAAACCTTGTTTTATGATCAGCCCCCATTTATGTTTCCTTTGGTCATTGTGACTAGTAGTGGAATGGTTTTCATACATACATACATAAAATTTGGTATTGGTCATCCCCCCCCACCCCCCAATCCTTGTTTAATGATCACCCCTCCATTTTATGTTTCCTTTGGTCATTGGGACCAGCATAGTGGAATCGTTTATATATATACACATAAAATTTTGTATTGGTCATTCCCCCCCAAACCTGTTTTATATCACCCCTCCATTTTATGTTTCCTTTGGTCATGGACTAGCATAGTGGAAAGGTTTCATGCATACATACTACATACATACATACTACATACATACTACAACATACATATTATATATATATATAATATATATAATAATATATATATATTATATATATATATATATATATTATTAGTATATATATATAAATATTATTTATTTAGTTTTGGATGTATATATGTATGTATGTATGTAGATATATATAGATATAGATATGTATGTATGTATATTTTGAGAAGGTAAGAATTTCCATAATGGGCCCACTAATTCCCTTCGTGCATATGTTTATCAACCCATTGATACTGACCCTCTCTACTTACTTGCTCGATATTTCAAAGGGTTTGGTGGTTTTGTGGCCTGGTGGTAAGGTTTCCCTGGGATGGGTTCCACCATTGGATCGACACTCCATTGCAGAGGCCTACAGGCCAAAGTCCAACAACCAAATGGGGACCTCATGTCACAGTTTTGATGGGGTGAAGTTCTGCCGTCATTCCTTTGATGTTGGCACCTGCCTTTACACAGACATACATATATACATAGTTTTATATATATATATATATATATATATATATATAATATATATATATATATACATACATACATACATACATACATACATATAACTATGTATGTATGTATGTAAGTGTAAAGGCAGGTCCTGACATCAAAGGAATGATCATAGAACTTCACCCCATCAAAATTGTGACATGAGGGCACCATATGGTTGTTGGACTTTTTCCTGTAGGCTTCTGCATTAGCACAACACTCTTGCAATTTAGTGTCGATCCAATGGTAGAATGCATCCCAGCAAAACCTTACCATCGAGCCACCAAACCACTGAGCCTTTGAAATATTGAGCAAGTAAGTAGAGAGGGTCGATATCAATGGGTTGATAAACATATGCACGAATGGAATTAGTGGGCCCAATATGGATCCCTGTCATTGGTCCATCAATCCACTAGGTTTAATTAAAAGTTAAGGGATGGATGAGTATGACATGGGTCTTGTGGACCTCATTATTCCCTCAAGCCTTCAGACTTCAAGCTCGTAGAGGAGAGTAGCAGAGAATAGGTCTGGAAAAACCTAGACTGGTATGTCATGTGTTGGGGAGGACCTCACTAGGCTCACGGGCCTTCAAGCTATTAACTATAGAAAGAAATAGGCAAGGGAGAGGTTGAAGGACCCAGGTCTAACATGAGATGGACCTATTTTTCTAACACTAACAATCATCCCTCATCCTTTGACCTCTTCATATAATAAGAAAATGTATAATGTGCTAAGTGAATGATTTGCTATGGTGGGGGAAATGTACGAGCCCACATGGTGATGGCGTGGCAGTGCCATGTGGGCGAGGTGGGTGCCACATGGTGTCATAATGAGGACATGGCCCCTTTTAATGGTCCAAATTTAAATGAGCATAAATCTAAACCTTGGATCCAATGAGGTAAAATTTAGATAATCGAAAAGCCCTCAAAGAGATGAATTCAATCATGGTATTTGTTTTAAGATATGAAGACTTTGAGGAATGAGATTGTTGTAACACCATCATAACATATTGCGGAGATTGGGTCAAATGAGTAATTCCTCTCATATCTCGATATGGGACAAGAGAGTAGCATGTAGTTACACAGTGGTTTTAAAGTTAAGGTTCAATAGTGGACCTGAAAGGGCTCACACACATAAAATAGAAATAAAAAGGATGAGTAAATTTTATTATTGTGTGAATGCTAATTTAAACCAATAGATAATATGGTTTCTAACTTTGATGGAGTGTTTATATGTCTCCTTTTGTTTCCTAAAATATGTAATTGACATGTGTTGTGGTTGTGTGAACAACTTAATATTAGGATGTTTGGTACTAACATGCCAAGGTTGTGATTAATATGTCTATACTTGATTTAGTTGATAGTTAAGTGTGTGTGATAACAGATAAGAATACAACGTACAACAAAAAATAAAGGAATGAGAAGTGTAATGGTATAGTATAGCATGGATAGAAACCATCCCAATGAGGAAGAAGACTTAGTTGGAAATAAGTTATATGGAAATTCCCTCGAATTAGAAGGATATTTTTAGTAGCATGAGATTTGAACTAGGGAGTTGCAAGGCTAACACAAGAAATATTTCGAGAGATTAAGAGAGGCAAGAAGAGGTGAATGAAATGATATTGTAGATATTATCACATATCAAAAGTCAAAAGCAACATGATCCTAGTGTCAACTATATAGATAGGCATAAATCCAAGAAAATTCCATTTGAAATATAAATGGACAAATTGGAAACCAATAGGGAAGAAAGTACCATGTCAAAGAAGAGACAGAGGAAAAAAAGTGAAAACATAGCGAGAGGAGAAATTACACCCAACACTTTGTAAAGAGAAACAAATAGCCATGTCCAATTATCCATTACTACAACTAGGAAAAAAGACACCACCAGCAAAGGACGGGTAATAAAAAAACCATACCAAAAGAATTCAAGAAAGAAAACCCCCCTACATTTGATGGAGAGATTAAGAAGAGTGAAGAGGTGCAAGCATGGTTGTTGGGCCTAAAGAATTACTTTATATTCCTTCACTTTTATGAGAATATGAAGAGTAGGGTCGATATTTTTAACTTAAAAGGAAAATATGATATATGGTGGGAAGATCTTGGAAATTTTAAAGGCATCAAAGAAAAGGAACTGACTTGGATAAGATTTGAAAAATATTTCATGGAAAAGTAATTATCTACAAGGTAATATGACAAACAAATCAAAGAATTTTGTGAGAATAAATTGGGGCATCTCACCTTCAATGCCTACACCGATAAATTTTTAGATATATTGAGATATGTGCCCTACATCAAGGACAAGAAGGTGAAGATTCAAAGGTATCTTAATTGGTTACCATAGGAAAACCAACCATAATTGAATTTGATAAAACTAGATCATTAGAGGACATCATTAGGAAGGTGTTGACAGTGTTGGACCCACCAACATTTAAGGGGATCTCCCCAGTAAGAATTCCCAACTAGACCCCAGACCATTTGGAGTAGGATTCCCATTAGTGGGTGGTAATGTATTGCCTTGACTGTGGTAGCACACAAAGATAAGTATGATGACTTTGGTCAGAAGAAAGTGTGTGAAATTGCAACGATTCAAGTGAGATACATGAGGGTTCTAACACATGGGGGGGAAGGAATTAGTATGCATCTTGAAAGGAACACACGAATGGAAGGACATCGCAAGATAAAATTTGGAATAGTCTACAAAACAAAGTGGTGGGTTAATCCAACAACACACCTTCAACCAGATTCATACAATTTCATACAAATTAGTTCATAAGCAAATGTGTAAGTTAAACAACATAGATTTTTAAAGAAACTAGAATAGTCCAACTACAATAACAACATATGCATGAAAACTTGTTGGCTCAGTTATTATTATTATAAGTGAAAGTTCCATCCATACATTCACCATTGACATCCATTTGGCTCCGTGTTGGAATATTACAGTCAAGAACACCTGCTCCTCCAAACAAGTATACTCACTCTACACTGTGGAGAAGCCAAGGCTTGTCACAATACTCCCAAGCCTTCTGTAAGCCTAAGCCTAGCCAAAAGTTTGCTCCCAAAAGCCTATTCTATGAGTTATGAGTTTCCTTTCATAATAAAGGGAGGGGTGACCCTTGACATTCTCCTTTGTGACTCTTTGAATACCCTCATGATTCTTCAACTTCCTTTACAAAAAACTCATTACAATACATAGTGATATTCACATCCCAGTAATGATGCTTGGAATTTCAATTACAACATATTTACGAATAATATACATTTTCCATGTGTACCCATGTGAGACAAAATAGGCTAGAGATAACCTAACAAGACAAAACACTATGACTCAAAAGATTGGGGAAAGACGAGCTCAGTAACCTCCACTTGATGCTTCTTGGTGACATACTGATACCAAGCTTGGTATTGTGTTATGGTGTACCCAAACTACTTGATGGTATCTTTTTGTTAGCAGAATCTTACCTCCATAGCTTCTGGTATATGGTCTTTGAACCTTTGTCCAACTCATCCTGAAGCATGTGCAGTATGGTCTTGACCATAATAGCCTTAGGACCACCAATTTACTTCTGCATGTTTTCTACACTCAACTCTAGGCCATCGTTGGTGGCCTCTTGCCTTAGTTGATCCATGTACCTATCGACCTCTAGCTAGAGTTGGTTCTTATGCTTAGATTCGATGAGGGAACCGATTGACGAGATCTTGTGCATTCTAACCATGACTTCCAAACTCTTATAAGACCGTTCATATGAAGCCTGTATGTTATTGACAAATGGGGTGAGCTTCTCATAGTTATGAATCATCTAGATCCTTTCTTTGTCTAGCTCTGCCCGTGTCTTCATCATCTTATGCAAGTAAAGTAGGGCTCCCTTATACCTCATTGTCCATTCTTTCACATGGGCGATAGCAACATGTATATTCTGGAGAGTTTGAAAAAACTTTCTGCTCTGCTAATGAAAACCGTATAGATGGAAAACCACTTTATGCACGATGACAAATCCTTGATAAAGTTTTTGCATGGTGTCCTCAAGAGTTGATACTTCAACAAGTATCATTTTCCTCATCTCTTCCATTTCAGAACCTACATATTGTTTTTCCTTCTTCCTGGCTGCTTGTAAGTTCTTTTCCATCTATTCATTCTTTCCTAACAAGAATTTGACATGTAATCTCGTGGCTCTTGCATAATCCATTGTGGCATCGGCCACGGAAACTATATGCTTTTTGAAATCTATCACTATCACCCCTTCCTTCATAAACATAGGTGACACATGATTATTGATCCAGGTGGATATTGGTGGCCACCTTCCAAGTCCACCTAGACCCCCACCATTCTCTTTCTCAGCATTTTCAGTTTCCTTAATTGTAGCACAACTTACTATTTTTAGCAGTTTTTCGGGTCCTGAACTTCCGGAGCCGTTTTGAGGCCCTAAGCGACGTTTTTTGGGGAATCCAGGGCAACATGGGTCCATGCAATGGACTGATGTTGCCCGTTCCAACAATGATAGCGCTCGAATAGATCTTTCTAATGAGCTATTGTATGCGTCAAACGGAGATCATATGCTAAAGTTACGACCCTGGGAAAATTGATGTACCAATTTACCCAAAACGGGGCCCACAATTTGGCGTTTCATCTTCTGGGGTTAGGTTTTGGAATGTGAAAGGGTTTCCATTGTTTCTCAACAATAAATAGGCCTTCGAGCCTCATTGTAAC